>VZSE01014922.1:6008208-6091113 GCA_013398275.1 Promerops cafer
GTCACCAGCGCGGCCGCCGATTGGCCCCGCGCGGCCGGTGGGCTGGGGGCCGCGGGTTCGCGCCCCGCTGCCGACGGGGCGGCCCCGAGGACTTCGCGGGTCCCCGTCCCGGTCCCGTTCTTCAGGGCAGAAGCTGACTTGCATGTTCAGCATTCGCCTGAGGAAGCTGTTCTATTCTGGTGACATTCGTCGAAATGGCTGAAGTTCGACTGTTTCTGGTGACGAGCGTCTGCCTGAGCCCCCCGATACTGAGCTGAGAGCCCTCAGCAAAGCTGCAGCCTGGGGAGTGCAGCCGGCAGCAGCTGTGAGGCTGCTCATTCATCCTCTCCCACAAATGCCAGACGATAGGCAAGACTGTGAGAGTGGGTTGTATAAATCGTGGGGGTTTAAAGTAATTCAGTTTGCACATTAACTCTGCCAAATTTTACGGAACACCGTGGTCAAAATCCTCTGTTTCCGCACGCAGACAGGCGGTGGCTCACACCCTGCACGCGTGTGACACCGGCACCTGGCAGCACACGCCAAACACACCGAGGGGCCGGGACCCTCCGCTGGTGGAAATGGAGCACTGCCCGGATGTTTGGGGTGCAGAGCTCCAAAGGTCCAGCTGCTGCTCACCCCAGGGAAGTCGCACACCCTGGGAACAACACGAGCTGTGCCGCTACGTGTTTTAGTAAGAAACTGCTGTAGGACAAGGAACATGGATGTACGGAAGAATAAGCCTTAGACCTTGAAAGAGGTGCAAGTGGTTTGTCTATCTGTTCATAAACACAGTGGTGCGTGAAGAACCATGGCTGAGACAGAAATTTAGGAATTCGAGTTATTAAAATTTATCCTACAACCTCTGCGCAAGAAGAGCCAGTTCTGTGCCAGTGCATTTTGCTTCATTTCAGCCAGTACCTAGGTAGGTGCACATGAGGGATTCCATCCTCTGTGTTAATTTATCTCTGAGGAAGAAGGCTGGACGGGTGCCCTGTGTCCAGCAGGGCCATGGCAGCACAGGCTGCGGCAGCAATTTCCCTCTGCTTTGACCCGCATGGGTCTGACCAGGCAATTCCTTTGGAGCTCTGCATGACCCTCACTCCCAAAGACGAGCCCAGCAAATGTCCCCGGTGCCTCGTGATAATGACACCTGCTCATCTCATGCCGAGCTCCAGGGGCCATCACATAACCAGTGTGACAGCGTTCCTGTGGGACAGAGTCACAGCCAGCAATCCGGCAGGGAAAGTGGCCTACTTTGCTTTCTTCAGCCACCCCATTTCTGGGATGATCCTTGTTTTAGTGCAAACAGTGGCTTGGCTAACCTCATTTCTGGAAAGGTTTCAGAGTGCAATGATGTGCACGGGAGAGGAGGGTGAAAAATCTCCTGCCCTAAGTAAAGCTGTTGTTTAAGGATTGCATTGATACTTTAGTAAATAAATCAGGGCTGCCTGCTCTGTGGCATGCAGCAAGTCTTCATAGAGTGATGAAAGAATATGCAGGTATAAACAGAAAAATGAATTAATAATTTTAAATCTCAGTTATAAGAAGTAAGTTAGGCGTACAATTCAAGATAATGGGTTTTACCTTGCAAATAAGAAAGTGCACCTCACTGGTTACGATGAGTAACTTTTTAAAACTCTGTAACTCCAGTGTACCCGGTCACAACCTAGGTAGACCTAATCAAAACTATTCAGGTGGAATATTTTTTCTGTCAGAAGGTGCTAGGGCGTGAAAAATGGAGACATGATGATTTCAACAAGCTTTTATATTCATAGGACAAAAAAATCAAAATGCAAACAGGAAGATGTTTGTTCTTTCCAGCATTTTCTTTTTCAAATCTATTTTGTTACATTTTCTTTGTATGTTTCACTTAGAACAAAGATTGTGTTCATTTTATATTTAAAATTTTATTTGTTTGTAGCCTAACATAGCTAAAAATAAAGAAAGGGCATATAGCCTGAAGGCATCAAAATAGAGTCTTGATAACTGAATTTTTTTTTCTTTTGCATTGAAGGACATTTCAGACTTTTAATTCTGCCTTTTACTGACTTCTAAGGATAGAATTTTCTTTGGGGTGACAATTCAGCTTCAACCAGCTGTAGAGTGAGAGTGAACATTTTTCTTTGAAGACCTGAGTCCAAATGGTTGTTTAAAGTGACAGTAAGAAGTAGTTTGGTGATGTTGCAGTAATGTCGGGTTACCATCTGCCACATTATTTCTGGGATCTGCTTGATTGATTCGTAGCAAATCACTTCCTGCAAGCATTATTTTCAAAACTTCATTATGGGCAAAGGCTATTTCTGTGTTCCTGAGCCATCGTAACCAGGGTGCATTTCATTACCAAGTGATGACATTCTGTAAGATATCCTGGTGCATGGACAAATGCCAGCACCACTTCTTGACAATGGGTCGGCTGAGTGCATCTTGCTCAGCAGCCCCCAACAGATGTCAGCCCTAAATTTGTCAGTGGTGCAATAGTAGCCCATGTTCTGACATCCTTCAACATGTTGGGTGCTCTGCTGACAAAAACTCCACTGAAACCCCAAAAAGACTCAAGTGGGAAGGTTGAGCAATGACTTGGTCACTTTGCCTGGCCTGGATGGTTCCTGCTGCTCCTCCCATGCTGAGCACCAAGGCACAAAGTACAGCTGGAGTGAAGCTGGACACAAATGCATGAGCATCAAGAGTCCAGGGTGTGTTCCCAGGTGTTCTAGCAGATTTGCCTTATGACCAGAATGTATCCATTCACATTCCTGTTCCTTGCTTTCTCCTTCTGCAAAATGAAAATCTCAATTTTAAAAAGCATTGCTACTGTTTATGCACCAAGCACAAGTGTGAAATGTCACTGCAATCAGAACAAATACATGCTCTGTCAATGTGCCATAAAAGGTTTAACTGTGGTGCTTATTTAGGTCCTGATCTGATGAGTTTTTAAACCCACTTATGAATGAGAGTAGCCCTGTGGAAGACTAGATTACACATGCACTTAAGTGTTATCAGATTGAAGTCATAGAACAATAATCACAAAAGGTACTTAATCACCTTTAAATTACAGTGTTCCTAATTTAGCTAATGTTATTCCCCAAGGAAAAATTGCCTCATCTAGCTTACAATCAAGAAAGAATCAAGGGCTGTTCCTTCAAGTGGTTGACAGTTCAAAAAGAGATATGATTTTAAAAGAATAGGTTGCTAAAGGCTGAACTATTTAATTGAATTATCTCTTTAAGAAATTAATGCAAATTAATATTATAATGCTCCATTATATTGCCTCAGAATCTTTCATCCTTGAGCCTTCATAAAATATATCAATAAACTTGAGAGGCAAATGAATACTTTCTTTTTTTTCTGAAACCAGTGTATTCTGTCCCCATTTGAGGCTTTCTAATAATGATTTATATTTTGAAGGATGATGGTATTTTCCTATTTATAGATTAAGAAAAAAGAGCCCAAGAGCTTCCAAGAAGTGGAGTCTCTCACATCCCTCCTGTCCTCGAGGTGCTCACAGGGTATGATCTTGCTCTGTCCATGGAAGCAGATGAGCTCACTTTGCAGTGCCTTGTTGGACAGAGAGGTCGGATAGCAGGCAACACAGCCAGAAGGATGACAAAAGGAATTGATGAAAAATGGAGCAAACAAAACAGAATCCATTTCATACAGCTGTCCCAACAGCATTTTAATTTATATGATTCACTGGCCATACATAGTGGTGAAGGATAATTCCCTTTTTTTCATGAGTGTGTGTTTACAGTCTGCTGTTTCAGAACAGGAGAAATAACAATGCTGTGGTTCCCCAGCCTTATCCGGGTTATTTTATGTCATGCATTGTTTTTAAATTACCAAGTAGCATTGCTGTAGTGGGGGTACCTCTGCAATTGTTTCTGCTTGCTGCGTGCTGGCAAAATAACAGCTGTTATTGCTTTACCAGGATTGATTTCCATAGAACAGCTCCATCTAAAGCCTACCTACAGGCAACAACTCTGCAGCAGAATAGCAATGTGGTTTCATTTTCAGCTTTTCTCAGAAGGAAAAAAAAAAAGCATTTTCAGCAAAGTTCAACACGGGATGCCATTTATTCAGGGCACATAAAGGACAACATGCTTATTTTTAAGGGACTAAAGTTGTCTTCCATTTCCCCCTCACCAACAAATAGGGAAAAATAGTCCTGCCCCCAGGTATCTCCGTGCAAGGCACAAAATCTGATAATTGGGGTTTGTGTAATATATCAAAGGCTTTACAGAGAGGCCACATTTTGCAGTAGTGGGAAGGTGGGATGTCCTTGCTCACATGTGCCATCTGAGGCTGGTAGATTCAGAAAAGGAGCTCAGGTCTGTCACATCCTTCCAAGCAATGTTCCTCTCATTGAGTTTAAATCTCCTCCATGATCAACCTCAGTACAAGGCCAAGGGGGTCTCGTGGCCAGGCTTATGTGGGCTCTTTCCTCCCGTGCAAGTCTGCAGTAGCACCAGCAGTGTATTTCCACAGTCCCCTCCCATCCATGGCCCCCTTCCTGCTCCGTCCCATGCCACCAGTGCCAGCTCAGCCACCCATGGGATGGGTCACACAGAGACCTGATTTGGCTGAAAGCTAAGCCTACAAGGAAAGATCATTCTGGCCCAGAGGAGGACCCTGCCTCTTTGTGTTTCACAAAGAAGGGGCAGCTTGTACAACCCTTCCCAGGCTCATTCCCCAGTAGACACCTTCTTGTTTCTCATCTGCAGCCAACACAGTTTTAGAAACAGAACTGTTGATTTGAACCCTTGTTCAAACTGGCTTCATTACCTTATATCAGGTTCTGGCATGGACACATCCACTCCACAAAACCAGGCCTCCCTTTTACACTTTAAAGCTGTTCAGCTGGCGCATCTTGAAGTCATGCCCTAAATTAACTTGGATACAATTTCCTGAGTGCACCTGTGTAGTCAAGCAGTAAGTTAAAAAAAAGATCAGGTTATACTTGCAGTTACACATATGCTTAAATGCTCTGAAGAAATAAAACCTATAATAGGTGTCACTTTTGCAAATATTTCATGTCCTCATCTTCAGACCAACATCAACTTTGACTTCAGTATAATTACACATATGTATCAAAGTTGCCTGTTGGACTCTATCACCAGCATGTATATTAGTCCAAGCCTTTGTTGGCCATTTCTCCTTTTAGGTGTTATATAAATGAATCTGAGCTCTTCCGTACTTCCCAACAAGCAATAATTTATAGTAAATCACTGCTCCTGAAATCTCCAAGATCTGTATTTATTCGTATGCACAGAACTCAGTATGTTGAACCACCTCAGGACATGGTCATGTGAAGCATAATGCAACACTTTCTCCTACAAAAGAAAATATTATTTTTTTGCCAGTTCATAAATCCAGCTTTTAAAACAAGCACTACATTGACAAAGAATTGGCTTAGGAAAAAAAAAAGTTATTTCAATGGGCAGACTCCCAACTCTGTGTAACCGGGGAATAGTTAGGCTTTTTTCCTCCTATCTCAGTAGTTCTGTTTAGTTTTTGAAATTCTGAGGAAAAGAGCACTAATCCTCTTTTCCAGACATAGACACCTGGGATGTAAGTAAGAAGAAATTGTCAGGCAGAGGTCTCTGCTGTGAGACCAAGTTAAAGTGCTACTGCAAATTCTGTGGCCAGAAAGCATTTTGGGGACATCAGATCATGCTGACAGCCTGCTAGTGCTCACTTTCTTAAAAGAAAAAAAAAGAAACAGAGGAATTAGAAACAAGAGGAGCCCTTCCAATGAATCAAAGAAAATGGACAAAAAGAAAAATCTAGTCTACTGATCCAGATAATACAGGCAGACTAGCATGTACTGGAATTTGGGACTAAAACCAATGAGACCTGACATGAGGACAGACTGCAGGGAAGGACAAGCACAGCCATGAATGGTGCCATTGTGTGACTATTTTAATTAATTTTTGTAATGAAGCCAAAGCTCTAATTTACCACATCCCAAAAGTAAATAGAAAAGGTTATGACCTTAATTGCAGAGGTGGGGATGGAAAACCTAATTGTTGAGTAGGGAGCTATCACTAGTTACTGCAGTTGGATAGATACAGTTGGTGTGTTACTATGAATAGTCCAGATTCAACAGTCAAAATAGTGGGTAATCACAGCTTCATTCCCTCTTCCCTTCAGCTTCTTTCCAAGCCTTTGATTAGCAACATTTTGTACCAGTTTTACCACGTGGATTGCAATAGTTCTGACTCCACAAAACTCAGAGTTAGTGTGTCTGGTAACATAATAACCTTTATTTTCTTAGTAAGCAGATGTGTGAAGCCTCAGCAGGATGCAGAGATTACAGGAGGTCCTTCCTGCCTTCTTATTTTCTGCCAACCCCTCATAGTATATACGTATGCAGGAGCTAGTGATGGGCAGACAGTTATTCAATGTCTACAATGTGAAACATGTCTACAATGTGAAAAAATACAAAAGTCACATCTCTGTAACCATGGCCACTAAATAAATACAAATAAATGTGCATTATATGCTGTTCAGAACATGTCTCTGTATCACTCAGACTGTGAACAACCATCCCAGCACTTAATTTATGAGGTCATCTCTATGGACCAAGGCAAAAGTGCATGGACAGGTCTGAGACTGGTGTGAATCCTTATGCCTTGTCAAATGCTGTACCTCTGCGTGTCCACATAAAAAGAGTACAATACTATTTACTCACTAAATTAAGTGTTTTCTGTTCCAGATCTTTTTGTCTTTTGCCCTGTATTGTCAGTTTGAAGAGGAAATTATCCAGCATCAGAACATGAAGGATTTAAGCAGAAATGTTCATAATAAAAAATGCTGTTCTAGCAAGTTCTGCTATGGCAGTAACAAAGGAGTGATCTGCATTAGGCTGACTAGTTCAGACAAAGCATACCAGTATTAGGGTGAATATTATTAGATAAACACCTATAATGTGGCAGCTGTCATCCAAAATTCCAGTAGTAAATAGCTACTTTCTCAAAATACTTGTGTTAATATCCACCCTCCTTTCAAGCATATGCAGGAGCAGCTGCCGTTATTCTAGAAACACAAACATTTCTTCTGGCCTTGACCTTTCCTCAATATTACTGCTGAAAATCAGGCACTTCTTCTATATTGTGTTTTTAAAACATTGAGTGACAAGGCAAGTTAGTTAGCTGGTTGGTATCACATTTTACCAGTTTAGGTCCTGAGCACAAAACTTGATTATTCTGCCAGGAATCAAGACCATCAGAAAATTCTTGTGATCCTTTCAACATCTGAGGAAAAAACCTCCTGAATGACTTTCTAAACTTTGGTTAGTGCAGGGTTCCCTCTTCTGTGACTGTCAAGTCAAGAGAGGACTACCCTTTTTTGAAGGACATGTTTTAACAAAACACAAATCAGCACAAATCCTGATGGCCTGTGCTACCCGACAGGATGATCTAACAGTGCCATTTGACTTTGAAGGCTGTGGCTGTGTGAATCAGCCTCTAACAAAGGGTTTAGCACAAATCTTGAGAGACAGCTGCCAGTCTTACTGATGATCAGGGATGATATATAAGGAAAGCACTGATCCTTTCATGCTCCTGTCCCAGTGGGTTGAGGCATAGAAGCAGAAAGGAGAAAGATCGTGTGATACATGATCTGTGTATGCCCAGT
This sequence comes from Promerops cafer, assembly GCA_013398275.1. Lineage (NCBI taxonomy): Eukaryota > Metazoa > Chordata > Aves > Passeriformes > Nectariniidae > Promerops > Promerops cafer. The sequence goes on from VZSE01014922.1 coordinate 6,015,823, forward strand.
GGGCAGCGTGCTGGTCTCCAAAGCTGTATCTCTTCTGAGGGCACTACAGCTGTCAGCAAACGTAATGTCTCTCATTAGGCCAAGCAGGATATTTGGAAAAAGTAGCCAAATGTTTGAATGCATGAATGAGCTTTTCCTAAAACCTGCCTGAAACACAAAGATCTTCAAAGCTAAGTGAGGACATTTAAAATACAAAAAATTGTTTCCAGGTAACCTTTGACATTGCTCTCGTGAGTAAAAAAGCAAAATGTTGTTTCCTAGAGAAGATCTTCCACATCAGGATTAGTTTTAGAGCGGAAAATACGGTCCCTGTATATCTGAATACTTGGTTGACATCCACATCTTTTGGCCTTTTGTAGCCAAATCCCATGGCAACGCTGATTTCCCAGCCTGTGCTCTGCTGAGCAGGGATGGGTGAGCGGAGCCGACGGGCGTTAGTTCCAGCTGATGGAGGCTGCAGCATGGGATTCCCTCCTGCAAATGCTGCTTGAAAGGGGGAGCAGATTTGACACCCCTCCATTTACAAAAGGAGCCCTTGGCTCTACTTCCAAGGCTGGCCTTTGGCTCTATCAATCTCAGTCATCTGCAAAGAATTGCTGCACACTGACCCAGATACTCCATCAGCTCTGCTGCAGCGCTGGCTCAGCGACAGGGCTGCCATTTCCCTGGTCTCTGTTCTGCCCTATATCCTGCCTCAGAGATTAAATTAAAAAAAAAAAAAAAAAAGGAGGGACAAGTTAATGTTAATCAGAATAGCATTTTCCTCCACTGATTTTTCTGCAAAACAGAGTTTCCCAGGGAAATCTGTTACCTTAATTTTCCCCTTCTGTTCGCCTTCCTTGACATCTCATTATGCTGCTTTAACTCAGGAATCCTGGCACATTTTGAACATACACTGTCCTTAACAGAAGAGAAATGTGCCATCTCCATTCTCTGCTTTCCTTGCATCTCCTCCATGTGTGCCATAGGCTGTCAACAGAGAGTAGGGAGAGCAATTTATGAGCTAAAGAGGGGAGCCCAGAGTGAGGGCAAGCCTGGGCCCCTGACAGCAGCCACCTGAGATGTTCACGTTGCACTCCAGGGGTATATTGTTAACAGGGCACTCAGTCCAGCATGTCAGGATGCACCTCGAGTCCCGTGTCCAGTCCTGGGCCCCTCACATCAAGACATTGAGGTGCTGGAGTGTGTCCAGAGAAGGCTAACAGAGCTGGTGAGGGGTCTGGAGAGCAAAGTCACACCAGGAGCAGCTGAGGGAGCTGGGGGTGTTTAGCCTGGATCAGAGGAGGCTCCGGGGGACCTTTTTGCTACAACTACCTGTAGGAGTGGCCAGGTGGGGGTTGGGCTCTTCTCCCAGGCAATGAGTGACAGGCTGAAAGCACATAGTCTCAAGCTGTGCCAGAGGAGATTCAGGCTGGACAGCAGGAAGAACTTCATGGAAAGGGTTGCTAAGCATTGGAACAGGCTGCCAAGGAAGTGGTGGAGGCACCATTGCTGGAAGTGTTCAAGAAATGACTGGATGTGGCACTTAGTGCTATGGTTTATTTGACAAGGTGGTGATTGGTCAAAGGTTGGACTTGATGACCTTGGAGGACTTTTCCAGCCTTAATGCTTCTGAAATTTTAAGAAGTATAGTGGATAATATTAAAGTGTCCTTATAGCTGCTAGTCTCTACTAGAGAGGAATTGAAAAAAAGCCAAAAAAAAACCCTTTAATTGCCTCTCAAATTTCACTAGATCCAAATTACATTGTCAAATCTATTTTTTTTTTCTCTAAAAATTATCAGGAATAAAGGTATATCTGGGAACACCAGTAAAGGGGAATGGTCATCTTTGTAGTCTTACTGTAGAGGACCACAGGGCAACACCAGCAGAAGATCACAGAAGGCAGACTTCCTCCTCCTGGTTTGCTTCATGTGACAGCACAAGGCCGTGAGAAGACACAGCATCCTGCAGCAGGATGAAGCACGGTGTTGTACTCCCTTGCCACCTTGGCAGTACAAGGAGAAGAGCTGCCTGGGCCTGGAGACTTCTTGGTTGAACCTGGTGCACTGTTGACTGCTCTGAATAAAACCCCTGCACTCCTTTCTGCTCTGAACCATGTGGGGCCACAGGCTTGGTTCCCTGCTCCTCCATGCCTCTTCTGTGTGCCCTGAAATGAATCATTCAGACCAGAGTGCTCAAACTCCATCCCTTGGTTTCCTATCTTCACTAGAATGCTGCTGCAGCCTCAGAGGTACCAGCTGCCCCTGTGTGCTGCACCAGAGCTGTGGTGGTCTCTGTCCAGTGGGATGGACAACGTGGTTTTGGTTTCGTGTTTGGTGGCATGAAGTGATGGACTGATTGTTCAGCCACATATGGCAGAAGAGACCACTACTGACAGGTTTCCTTGCAGACAAGATTGTTCAGATACGTGGGAAGAAATACTGCAAGGCAGAGCAATAAACATTGTAATCCACTCAGCAGGATTTGCAGGGCAAAGTGAATAATGCAGGAGCCAGGGGAAACAATGCAGCCTTATTCCAAGATGTATAAAAATACAACTTCGGAGCCTGATAATTTCTTAGAATTTAAAAAACCCAATGCTGTAAAGATGAGCATCTCGAGAGAAGTGAAGGATTCCCTGACGTCAGGAGACATCTTTTTCTAAAAAAGGGGGAAGCCAGAAGGAGATGAGTTCTGAGAACTCTGGCCTATGATCTTTGTCTGCTGCTTTTCTTCTTGAGATAATAAAAATAGCAGTGTTTCCTGAAGGGCTCTTGCCAATGGATGGACTGTGACAAGGACTGGTCTGGGGAAATGTCAGACTCATTTTTACCTCAAGCCACTTATTTTTCCTCCCTCAGTAACCTTTGATTAACCTCTGATCTTTCTTCTACATTCACAGTCTTGCCAGGGCCAAATCCTCAAATGCAGAGTGAAGTCAGAGTAACAAAGCTGGGTGGCAGGAGAGAGTGATAGAGAAGCTGTGTGGCAACAGGACTGGGTTTTGAGAATAGATTCCCAAGGAACAAGTGTTTACAGGATGTTTTCTCACTTCCTGAAGACTTCAGAGCACTTGTGTGGTTAGGGACAGAGGCTGGACTTCATCAAAGGAAGACTGACAGCCTTGAAAGCCCAGCTGACTTTTGTGGAGATTTTCAGGTGACAGAGGACACAACGCCCTAAAAGTTTGGTGCTCCTTTACTGTGGGGAAAGGCTCCATGTTGCCCAGTGCCACATAACTTTATATGATCTGAGCAGAACCAAACTGGGGTGAAGCTTGCCCCAGGACAAACAGGTTGAACCTTTTGTTTCCATCTTTCCCACATAGGGCTCCTGAAGCTGGGAATTGACTTGCCTTCCCCGCCTCTCAGTGCACATTGCAGGGCCCATTTTCCCCAGGCTGCAAAGGCAGACAGTGAGATGTGATCAGAGATGTAGGTCTGGAGGCTGTTTTAAGCAGACATATATGATTTGGCAGTATAGACTATATTTGGGGATTTTTTGTTTGGTTTTGGTGTTGTTGGGGTTTTTTGGTGGTTGTTTTTTGTTTGGGTTTGGTTTTTTGAGGGACAGGATATTATTAGAAGCCGTTCTATTCAAATTGTTGAATTGAGTACCTCATTGAAAAGTGTAAATGGTTTACTTCTGCATACAAAATCCACTGCATAGCATTGCAGAGGCACCAGTGGATTATAAATAAGGTAATATGAGAAGTCAGTGAGCTGATTTGTCTGTCGCCTGTCACGAGTTTAACTTTCAGTTAAACTTTACTCTTAAAGGTACTGAGCTGTTCAAGTAATAAAGTAAATGCAAAGATGGTAAGCATTGCATTTAAAATATTTATCAGGGCCAGCATAATAGATATATTCCATTCCCCCATTTTTATTTATGAATTTACTTTAATGCAGCTAGATGAAGTAATTTTAAAAGGAGTACAATAATATTCCCTTGCATTAATCACTCATTGATTGCCAATGCAATGTGAGGTAGTGGTACCAAACAGGAAATATGCTTCCAGGTTTTGTTATTTCTCTCCCACTGTGATCACTCTTTGGGCTTGCTTTCCTTCTCCATCCCATGCCTCTGTCACAGGTAAGAAGCTGAGTGTGCCAAGGAGGAACAATAGTTTGTGTCTGTGTTGTGAAACCTGGTCCTCCTGCTCCCATGTGGACCAAACACAGAGGGCACAGTACATGCACAGCTGCTGCAGCATAAGCTCCTTGAAACACTGTGTCAGTTGTCTCTCTGTTATCACAATAAAACAGAGCTTTTGGAGCATTAAGTTTTCAAGATGCGGGTGTTTATTTATACCATTGCAGTCTATGTAATGCCTGAGCCATATTTTGCCAGGTTGCTATTTTATTTCTTCAGTATTCAATGCACTTTCCATTGGTGCTAATGGCAAGTCTCCCACTTAAAAATGCTGGGAGGAGGAACTGTCTATTGTGATAACAGCATATTGTATATGAAATCTGATAATGAGGATTTTGTAGATATGGCACTGCATTATTTAATTGATTTAATGTCCATGCCTTGATCTGCATTAAGACTCTTGAACTTAATGTAGTCCTTGAAACTAAACCACGCTTTTATAAAATTATTTTCTGCGATGGCCAAAATAAAGAAAAAGGGATGGTTTATATGCCAGGGGCTCCTGCATTTCACAAGTGATAGGAGAATTTCTGTCTCGAGAGACACTGAGGGTTTTATTTCCAGGTGGGAGCTGGGAGGCAGGAGCAGGTGTGTCTCACATTGGCAAGCTCTGTGAAAGCCTGCATCCACCTCTGAGCAGAGAGCTCTGCAGGCGTTCCTGCGGTCCACAAATCGTTGCCAGCTGTCAAAGTGAAATGGTTCAGCAGTGAGTCTCCCGGGCTGTGTTCTGGCCAAAATTCAATTGGATTACAAACCAATTGCTCCAGCCTGTCCCAGAAGCAGGAAATCACCATCAGCTGGCTAGATCTGCTCACAGTGACAGACAGCGCTGCTGCTCACCTGCTGCAATGTGTTTGCAGGAGCTCGCTGGGAGCAGTGGCTCTCTTTGCTGGTCTTAGGAATGCTGGGAGAATGGTGACTTCTTGGAAAAAAAAATATTAAAAAAGATAAAAAGGGAGGAGAGGCAAGGTGTACTCCTGCAAGTAGCTTTCTCCAACAGGTGATTTCTTGGCAAAGTATCTTCTGAAATTCCAGCCACCAGATTCTCTCAAAGCACTGTCACTCATGTGACTGAAATAGCAAGCAGCTTTCACCAAAATAAGAAAATTGCTTTTATTTCACATACAGTTTGCCTGTGGACAGCTTGGCTGTAGGTTGACTCTGGAATCAAATCAGAGACCTTGCCAATTCTGTAGGTAGCAAGGCCATCTAATCACAGTTTGTAATCAACAACATTTTTAAAAGGAGAAAGAAGTTTCCTGTTTGGGGACTAAGTCAGGTTCTGATTATTTGTAATTAAAGGTAAGACATTCATGAAAAACAGACTGTCATAGATACAGCTTGTCATGTTTTTTCCCCCTTCAGCACTGATTGCCTACAACACACTGAGGGATTTGGTGATGAGTCTTAGGTATCTCAGCTAAAGCCCCACTTCAGTCCGTCTGTAAGCTGGACCTTCAGCAGGACTCACTTGAAAGAAGTCATTGCCTTTTCTTCACTTGTGGGTGCAGTGAAGCCATCACATTTCTGTCTTGTCAACCTTTTATGACAAAGTATAAAGGTGAACAAGAAAGCAGAACGCTGTTAAGCTGCGGGCTGATCCCATGGAGCAGCTGATCCCAAGTGCCAGCAGTGGAGCATTACCAGGCTCAGGCTGCCCATGGGCTCCTTTGCTTTGAAGGGGTGAGACCTGTAGGAGCAAAAGGAAGAGGAAAGCAGAGAGACGTGGACTTCTGAGGGTTATCAGGAGCATCTTCCCATGAAAGAGATGGGGGAAGGGGAAGCATCGCACTTCAACAAGTCCCCAAGAACAACTTGCGCTTTCGGGGCCCAGAGCACGCCGGTCAAAAGGAGCTAACAAAGGAAGGCAGTGAACAGGTCTTTGTTTGGAGATCCAAAGGCCTTTTATTGCTTTGAAGAGGGTCCAGGGACAAACACAAACTTACTCAGGGCACAGGATTTTATCTGGGGTAAAAGGGGTGGATCTGAGGGTCAAGGGCCAATGGGAACAGGTGGAAGTGGTGCCAAGCAAGGAAACCAATAATATGACAGGGGTGGAGCAGTGCAGCAAACTGGGACCAGTGGGGGAGGGGGGTGGGCAAGCACAGGGAGAAGGTTCTAGAAGGATACAAATATGGTAACAAGGGCTTGAACTGGGGTGACATCAACTGGGTGAAGCAATAGAACTTGCGACATTAGCATGTGCCTGCAGAGGCTTATGGGAGGGACGCCCTTCTCGCCCTAAACCAAGCCCTGGTTGGTTCTGCCCCTCCACAGTTGGAGTGTTATAACCTCAGTGGCAGGCGTCCAAGATCCCACAGGGAGGAAGCTTTGATTCCTCTTTGTTCCACGTGCCTTCTCTTTTTTTCCTCTCTATTTCTAGTTCCACTGGGAAAGCATTGCTACTAAAGTTCAGTTCCAGGGACTTAAGATGTTCATAGGGATTCTTTTGAGGAAATCTTGGAGCTATGGTGAAGTCAAGAGGAGTTTTGGAATCAAGTTCAATGGTGCCTGAATTTCACCTTGCTGTAATACTGTCCTAAAACATTTCTAGGGCTGTACAAAAAACACTGCCTGCTCAATGCTGACCTTTCTATCACAGCTGAACGGAGCCTGGTACCCTCCTGTGAAATTCACCATTCTTTTGTGACAAAGCACCTCCTTCTCTCAAGGGGTGACAACAAATAAATACCCCCTACTCATCCTGAAAATGGGATCAACAGTGTCATATATTACTGGGCACCATGAACAGACCTTTGTAGCTTCAGTGGGAAACTCTTGGAAATAACGTTACTACAGAGATTGTTTATTTGAGGGACAACTGGAATATTCCAGTGATCCAGATTTAGTTATTTTTGGTGTCCCTTTCCATAGGGAGTTGGCAACCTATTTAGATCCAGGAGATCATGACTAGTTATTCAAGTTTTGCTCTGCTGGATTTGGGCTGTGTATATTTTGGAAACACTGTCTGCTCTGAGCAGCAGATAGCATGATGCCACAGCCCACATCAGTGAAAAGCTCTTGTGATTATTATTTTTTTCATCTTTCATGTTCAGTGAAGGCTGTGCTCTTTTCTCCCTCTCTCTGTATTTTATTGCCTATGTGAAATGCTTTAAAAATGCCATTAAGGAATGTGTTACCCAGTGGGATCTATGCTATATTTCACTTTCCATGCTCTTTCCAACAGCAGTGTAGCTCTGAATCTACAATATAATTCTGATGATTGAAAAAGCACAAGCATTTTCTTTTGGTAAGTGTAAGTCTGGGTCTACTGACAACAGGATGTAATGTGCAGAGCCCACGTTTCTGTAAATGCACAGCGATTTTGATGCGATTGGCCTGATTTTCCAAGGTACTCGAATATCTGAGGATCTTAAGCTGGTGGTCTTCAACTTCTCAGCAAATGAGACCAGACACTCGTGATTCAAAAGCTAGATCCAAAGAAGGAACCACCCAAATTTGTGAAGTCAAATGGCTTTATCTTTTTCCTCACCCCCCTCTTTGCCTTTCCCATTCCGAGAAGAACTCAGACTGATTTCTTCACTTCCACTCTACCTTTCAAAAGCACTTGTGGAACATTTGTTTCACCATCCTCGAAGGGGCCTGGGATCGGGGAGTGTATCAGCAGCAAGGGGTGACTCAGCAGTGAGAAGTGGTTTTCAGCCAAACCTGCCTCCCACGGTGACTCTGAGAGGGAGTAACCAGCCCGTGTGTGCAAACACGTCGGCTCGGCAAGAGGGGATGGCAGCTGCTCCTCACACAATATCTGCCTCCTCTGCAGTCTCTCGTGTGCCCACGTAACACCATCCTCAGCAGCCAGGCACACAGAGTAGATCTCCCCTTGCAATCCTTTCCTCGCCTCCCTCTTTCCCATCTCACAGCTTGCCTGGCACCTGTGTCTGCAGACCTCAGCTCTAGTAGGGGACAGCAGCATTTTGGGAAGCCCCTGAAAGAAGATGGGACTGTAGCTTTTATACACTTTATACACAAAGATGATGTGATGAAGTGAGGTTGCCCTCTGCGCTGCTTTGTCACCCCCAAACCCAGCCTCAGGTTGGTTTGGCTGTTTGCTGTGGGGCAAGACCACGGAGGGACTCGGAACAGACTGGCTGTGCAGGAGCTGGATGCTCAGAGACATCCCCATCTCTACTGTGGACTCACTGCATGAGGCCATAAAGGCAGTTATCTTCTCTGTTCTCTGTATTTAAAGGCTAAAAAAGCAACTCTGACCTACCAAGATTAAAATAACTCAAGAGCCTGGTCTGTGTCTTATTAACCAATCATTGCCAGAAGGGAAGAGAAAAAATACACTGAGAAAAAACTCTTTCACTTGTTTCGTCCCACTGCTGTCTAATTCCCACAACCTCTGCCTGGCTCCCTGGGCCCTTGTATGTCTCAGCACAAGCAACAAACTTGGTTGTCCCACTGAGACAGAATCCTGGTGCAATGCACAGGGAACCCTATCATGTAGCTGATAGTTAAGTGCAAATTTCATTAAAATACTTTTGAAAGACAGAGAAGGTGGATGGTGAACCAAAGGCTAGAACAGAGGGGCTCCTGCTGACATCACTAAACCTACTTTGGTGTCTTCAACAGGAGTCATACTGGGTGTGGAGTCTGGGACATTTTGTAGACCTCAGCCCTCCACTGTGAGCAATGCTGGAGGAGGATGGTTTTGAAGTCCCTTTCAGACAGTTTTTGGCCAGAGAAAGGTATGCATCCAAGATGCTAGAGATTATTAGAGTTATTTTTGCTAGCATAGTTCATTAAAAAATGTCCTTGGTGATACAGTTTCTCAGTTCTTTGTTCTTTGAGCTACAGCATGAGAACAAACATTTCCCTGCATAGGGAAAGGCTGATTAGTCTCTGCTAAATTCATGAGTAGCACCAAAATTGTGACCTTGAGGAGCTACAAAGCTTTTGTCAAATAGGGGTAAAATGGTCCAAAGCCTAGAGGCCAGCTTCCACTCCTGGGAGAAGCACCAGAAGTGTGCCGTATGCTTCAGGATTCTGCTGTGTTCCTCCCAGGTGCTGGCTTGCTCCAGCTATCTCCAGCAGATGATGTCCTGAGTTTAGTATCTCCAGTCTGTGGAGTTGGCAAGGTAAGCAGAGCACTCACAAACTGTTGGGGAGGGAAGAGATCCTTCAGCAGACCCTCTTCCCCTAATTTCAATCACAGCCACTCACTTCTCACATGCTGCTCCTGCTTGGACACACTGGCCCATTGTTGCAAAGACAGTGTCTGGTGGTCAAACATTTTTTTAGCTGTGAGAAATAGAATCCCTTGCCACTTGCATCAAGAAATTCCTACAGCATAAGTCTATGTGCTTGTGTTTTTCCTCTGTTTATATAACCTATAACTATTTTTAGCTAGGCAAGGACTTTTCATTGTTATCTCTGCTTATTTTCAAAAACCTTAACATGTAGTATCATATTAGTCCCAATTATTTTGTGTTGCTTTTATTCCCTTTTCCTTTCATTCCTTGCCCCCTCTCCTCGGTGGATCCTAGCCCATGGTCTCCTTCCCAACAGGCATAGGCTGGTTTCAGCATGTCTGCTCCACTCTGATTTAGCCTAGCCCCTTCCCCCAACACAAAATTAATAAATCCTTCTCACAATACCCAGTCACAATTGCTGGTGGCTTATTTCCAGCTCTTAAACTTATAAACCTATTTATAGCTCAAAATGCTTGAAAAGAAATCATTAGGGGAATACATTCGTGAATGTAGAACAAAGATCTGATTCTGGGATCTTCTTTATGCAATTACTTAGTGTAAATAACAATGTTTGACACCTGCTTTCCTCTCCCATTGAAATCTCAAAGCAGTTTACATATATGAATCCATTGAGCCCAAGTGCTGCTGAGAGAGGAACCCTTCATGAGGTCCTTAGACTAACCCCATGTTCTGATCTACTGATGTTATTTTTCTTTTAAATTCACTGACTTGCTCTTACTCTGTCTGTGACCCCACTCACACTCCTCCTCACTTCAGGGGCTGAAGCATGGGTGAACTAGACCTTCACAGATTCGAATTATATCAAAAATATAGCACTACAGCCCTAAATGGTGACATTCAGTGGAGACCCTGAGCTCCTTGCTTTATTCTAAGCCATTAAGCATCATCATTCATCTATAAAATACAGCACAGTTACACACTGATGCAGAGATTATTTTTTCCCTATTTCTTAATTTCCTTTCACTATTAATGTAATGTGAATATCATTCACATTGTGAGTGTGGGCCTAAGGAGCTCCATCCTAGTGTGGTCTGCTGTGACAGCCTGAATACACTTTTTGTGCAAATTATGTTTTGCTTTTTTCCTTTGGTTGATGAAAAACTGCAAACTTGCAGTTAGTGTTCAGTGCTAAGTTGAAAAGTTCAGGCATTACTCACGGGACTGAACTTCAAAACCAGAATTTCTCTTCTGGATCATATTTCTACACAGGGAAATTAGGACTCAAGTTAACAAATGACAAACCCCAAGCAGGACTCCAACTAAGAACAGAGCTGCATGAGTTTTTAATGACTTTTTTTATCCTCAAATTCATATTTTTTCATTTCCCTGTCCCCCTTCAGATCTAATTGTCCCTTTGCTGCAGTTCACAAAAGCTTGGCTCTGTTGTGGGCCTGTTCAGAGTTTCTTTCCATGGAGGCCAGCATTACAAAGACAATCATCTTGATTTAACCAAGCAAAATCATCCACCTGCACCTGATACAGCCCAACAGTTGGTGGAAGTACAGCAAGTCCAGATATTTCAAGCACTAGATGATTTCTTTCTTAACTGTTTTTAACAAGGTCTTTTGTTTAAACTTCAATCCCATGTTCCCAAAAAGTGTCTTTTGGTGGAAGGATTGATTTGCTTGGGAAAATTTATTCTTGCTGTGTATCATCCTTTCCCTTGAATCTTTACTGTGAGCCTTGACAAATGTTTCCAAGTCCATTCAGTTTTCCCTGGGCAATCATCAACATGCAGATCAGACGCCTCATCCTGAAGACTTCCGGCCATGCTCGGGCAGAGCTGTGAGTTCAGAACTCCTCTGTTACACAGATTATTACACAGATCCCTTGTACCCAGAGGTGTGCCTAAAAGATATACTTAAGCGATATGTCCACTGGAAATAAGGCAAAAATTAGCTCTCTTCATGAAGGACATTTTAATCTAAGTCAAAGTATTAGGCCTCATCTATGAGAATTCATGTGTATTGCTGTTTTTAGGTACCTTCTGGACGAGGGATGTAACACAGGGATAAAGGGGGGACACAGGGAGTGAGGTAAAGGGAGGGGAGAGGACCGAGAACCACAATTCTTTACTGCATCACGAGGTGTGACTTGGGGTGAGACCAGAAATGCATCTGTAGACATCAAGCACATGTCTAAACCTCATCATATTCCACAGAGGTTTTCTTCTACTCGTGTGCAAAGCTAGCTTGATCTGGTGGTCTTCTCACAGCTCATGTAATGAGATAGATTAAAAACCCTCTTACCTTTTACTCCTTCACAGTCACTTTGATACCATGATGGACTTGGCAAAAAGACTTACTGAGATTCTTTAATATTCTTCCTTATTATGTTCACTGGGCTGTGTTTACATGGTTTTGCCCGCAGCTTATGCACCATCACTTTTTATTCACCTGAAATGTGCCTACACTTAGACTGAGCATTCAGAGCTTTGTGATATCCGTTCTGTGTCTCATCCTCCATCCTTGGCCCAGATACATCTCCTTTACACCTTAACAGATACTCGGTGGAGCAGAAACCTGTTGGCTCTGTGGAGGTGCATGCTGCTCTTTAGGGCGTAAAAAAATTACAGCCCAGAACGGGGCCAAGGAGCTGATGAATGGCACTGGTGGGTGCCAAGTTGCTGATGGCTGTGGGGCCTGTTGGCCTCTCCTGGCTACACCTGTGCTGAGGAACTGGCACCAGTGCCCACCCTCGGGTCCTGGGGCCAGCTGGCATCATCTGGCCATCTCCCTACTTTTAGCTTTGCTTCCCAAACAAGTTTGCAAACTTCCTACTATTACTGTTAGTCCCTGGTCCAGGCTAACTCCTGAACCTTTGCTGAGGAGACTGCTGGTTACCCTGGGCCATGGTTATGGTCAGAGTTTCACAGTGTTGATGTTCCAGTATTTGATCCTGCTCCTCAGTACTCTTTATGCCAAATGAGTGTTGATTTGCTTTGTGGTGTAGCAATATCTTTTTTCCAGATATGAAGGATTTTTTTTTCCTGTTTGGTTGGTGCTAATTTCTGTGAATCTCCTCATTGTATCCCAGTTCTCAGTGCATGTGTCCCTTGGCATATCTGCAGCAACACTATGTATGTATCTTCACTACAATTAAAAACTAGCAGCAGTACTGTAGAGATACAACAGAAATCTCTGGTTTAAAGTAATCATAAACTATACTTCAAAATTTCCCTTATTTATTTACAGCAAGATAAACCAATCCCTGCTGAATCCCTGCTGAAGCTCAGGCTGCACATCCAGCTGGTATTTCTGCAAGATAGACACAATCTATGCCCCAGGCCTTCCAAAGTTTTAAGAGTCTGGAGAATCAGGCCCTAATAGCACACTAAAGGTCATGAGGAAGGTCTAAAAAGGATGTGGAAACAGCTCTTCCAAGAGACAAGCCATCACAGCAGCCCCTGGAACACATTTTTCTCAAATTTATTAGGTGATGGACCCTCATGAGGTGATGGCCTCATGAGATCCCACCTGGCATACTGCATCCAGCTCTGGGTCTCTCAGCACAAGAAGGATACAGACCTGTTGCAATGACTTCAGAGGAGGGTCATGAAGATAACCACTGGGCTTGAGCTCCTCTTGTATAAACACAGGCTGAGAGAGTTGGGGTTGTACAGCCTGGAGAAGTGAAGGCTCCAGGGAGGCCTTAGAGTATGTTCCAGTATGTAAACAGGCTACAAGAGGGCTGGAGAGGGACTTTTTAACAAAGGCATAGGACAAGAGGCAATGGCTTTAAACTGCAAGAGGGTAGATCCAGATTAGATACTAGTAAGAAATTCTTTACAGTGAGAGTGGTGAGGCACTGCTCCAGGTTGCCCAGAGAAGCTGTCGATGCTCCATCCCTGGCAGTGTTCAAGGCTGGATGGAGCTCAGAGCAAGCTGGTCTAGTGGAAGGTGTCTCTGCCCATATTGGGGGGATTTGGAACTAGATGATCTTTGAGGTCCCTTCCAACCCAAACTATTCCATGTTTATTTTCCTTAATTTTTTTTCCTCTGTAAAAATACATGGGAGCAACCTTAATTCATATAGGCCAGAGTCAAAGCTCCAAAAGTAGTGAGAAAGCAAATCCCAAGGGAAAAGAAGGAGCCCCATAGGGAATGCTAGAGGAAAAAAATAGAGGAATGCTAATTCAATGGTCCAAAGGTCTTGGTTGTATGTGTGTTCATGTATTACAAGTCAAAGGTGAGTAAAACAACTCCCATGACTGTGATACACTGGAGAAGGCTGAAAAAAAATTAAAACCCTATAAAACAGAAAGAACGAATGGAAAAGAGCAAGGAAAGCCAGCTGTGCATCCTGTTGTCTGCAAAGAGCTGCTACAAAGGGAAGTCCAACAAATCTTAGCTAACTCCAGTGTGGTAGGTAGGCAGGTAGGTAGGTACTCCATGTGAAGGTAAGAAGTAGCACACCTAGCTCCAGACACAGGAGCACCCTCTGCACCAACTGTGGGTGGCTCTCCAGCATCCACAGAGGACAGACACACTCAAGGGCAAATCAGGTCTCTTTAGGGACAGCCCTAGTAAGTCCTGGAGCAAATCCTGGCAGATGCTTATCACATTCTGGATGTGGTGGTTCAATCTGCCTGTATTAAAACTGGGGAAAAATTAGGGTAAGGTAATGGTAAGGCAATCACCTTCTTAATAACAGAGGGTTCACCCCTCACTTCTTCACTTACTAAAATAATTTAAAATAACATTTTTATTTTCTACCATGCTTGGATCCTGGGATCTTATTTCTGCTGTCACATCCAGTCTGCTAAGAGAGGTAGGTTCTGTATCTTAGTCTGAGGTATGATTTTCTGTTTGTTCTTTTGAATGACTTTGCCCAAAGGGGTGATAATAAAAAAATGTGAAAGCTGGTGTCAAAATAATTTTTCTGAACCTGGAACACACTTTTTTTCATTATTCTTGACATTCTCTTTTATTTGTATTTTTTCCCTTCTCCACTTACATTCAGTATTAAAGCAAAGTAAAACACATTCAGTATTAAAGCAAAGTAAAGCGCAGATAATTCTCCTTTCATATTTCTTTGGTAGTATTGGCCCATTCTCATGTGAATATGTGGGAGCTCTGAACATCACATCTGGTCTTTATATTCCCGTGATTGATGAAGACACATGATTTTCCATTCACAAGTGCACAAGAGCATGGTCATATGACTCCTGCTATTGGGAGCTCTCCTGCTATTTAGCTGGAGCCAAAAGCTACAGAAGCATCCCAGAAGCAATCTCATCCAGCACAAACTGAAAAAAAATATAAAGAAAAAAGAAATGCTTAATATTGTCACACAGATCATCCAAAATAGATCTTATTGTGTCTTCCCATTCTGCTGGCCAAGTGGGATGATGCTTCCAAGAGGAGGGGGACAAACCCAGTGCTTCATGCTTGCTATTCATTTGTTTGGAAAGCTGGGATCTGGAAATGCTTGAGGAACAGACCCTCCCTCCATGCTGTTTAGAAGGGTGGCAGGGATGTCTGGTGTTTTCTGGTGCTGAAGAACTGAGAGGAAGAGGCCCTGCAAGCAGCCTGCAATGTTGCTGCCAGGCTGTCAGGCCTTGACTGCCCCTACAGCATGGTCTATAAGGAGGTGCCAGTGTCAGCGCTCCCACTCCATCTGCGTGGCTCCTGGATGCCCTCAGCATGGACAGAGCAGGAGCCAAATGGCAGCTAAGCCAGGCTGGAAAGGATCGAGAACAGATGATGCTGTTCCAGAGCTAATCCTCAAATAAGGCTGCTTTAGGGAGAGAGTTCATCTCATGGTGATACCATATTGGCACACAGTCCCTGGCACAGCTGGCAGGGCCCTTCTCCCTGTCTCAGTCCTTCTTCACCTCTTTCTAAATTGTTTCCTCCCTCTCCCAGATTTTCTGTTTTACAGCCTGCTGTAAGGGACCTGGCCTGCTCCTAAACACATTCACAGCTATTTCATACAGTCAACAAAAGCAGGGGGCTGATTTTTGAATGAGTGCCACCCTTTTGGAGATGCATTTGGGAAATAGCATCTCCAAACCTGTATGTCAGGGGTGACATCTCAGGATCAGCAGAGGTTTGGGTGGCACCACAGCTTCAGTCCTGGGCATGGCCACTTCTCCCAAAGGCAGTGCAGGGTAAACATTAATGCTCTCAGTTTAAATAAAACATAAGCTGACATGTTTTCACTCTTTAGTATAGACATTTCAGCAACCCTTTAAACAATGTATTAGATGATGTAGTGACATGGAGGGCACAGTGGTGCAGCTCCCACATCAAAGACAATGAAAAATGTGGAAAAATGACAGATGCTCCATGTGGGGTTACTTCCATTCACCTATGTCTTTAATATCCACAGCTGAAAATTGGTTCAAATGAAAATTATTGCTCGCTCTGGATTCCTTGGCAAACCATAGTGCCACAAAGGTTGTAAAAACGAATTGGATGCTACAGTCAATAAGTGTTAGTGAGCTACTGATGTCACTGCAAAAGCAGGATTTGCCTCGTGGCTGAAACAAGGGACTAGGAATCTCCTGGCATTTATTAGTTTCCACCACTGATTTGAAATGGTGGCTTAGGGCAAGGTTTTGTTTTTCTTGCTGTTCTCCTGCCTGCACCAAATAGTATTTCCTGCCTTGCAGAAATGCTGGTGCTGGAAGATTAGCAACCTGTACCCAAGAGCCTGGCATGATGTGGCCGCTGCTGGAAATTCCAGGGACTGTTCTCTGCAAGGACAGGGGTTAAGTAAAAGTGCTGTTTTTGTTTCATTCTCGTTGTTGCTGTCAGCACTAGGAACACAGCAGTGAACACATCATCACTGTCCTCTGGTGTAATGGAGGCATTGGGCCACATGGCCATACAGCATGGAAAGTTTACAAAGTTTACAAAGTTCCCACATAGGATGGGAAGTTTACAAAGGTAGGGTGCACAGTTGGTTTTTACATGGAGACACACATTTTCCTGGCATGGGTGATGCCCACAGTGTGAAAAGTTCAGAGAATTGCTTTAAGCAGACACACTTTGCAAATAATGTTTGCTTTGTTTCAAAACAAACAGGGAGTGATTGAAAAGCACAAAGGTATTGGCAGTGCCACAATGAGAAAATTATAAAGGCAGTCACACGTGACGTGTTGACTGAATTCACATACCAGGACATCTCTGAAGCTCGAATTTGCGAAAGAACAGAAGAGAGCTGGGTCTTCAGATCCTACAGCTTTTCAGTGGGTTTTGAGTGAACAGCACCTTTCAGCATTTAAAATAACAAACAATTCATACTTGAATTTAATATGAAAATGGGCAATTATGCTCTTTCCTCAGTTCAGACCAGTGATTCCTGGCTTGGGCTAGAGCATCAAGAAGATGCTGTCACTGAAAATCAAAGGTTGATATTGGTAGATGCAGGGTGGCAGTGGCCTGTCTGCCTCCCAGATGGTGGGGCTGGCAGGAGTGGCCAAGGATGGATTACACCAGAGCAAGGGACCAGGAGTGATCCAGGGGAGAATAAATCAGCCACTGCAATTACCAACAGGCAATCAAGCAAGGACAGAGACTGTTTCCCCATTGCACAGCACACCATTTTTACAGAGCTTTTGTTGGTTAAATTTTCTCAATATACAGAATTTCCTTCTTTTTTGTTCCAGTCCTGTAGTTCACCAGACAATTCCTCCCAGCAGGTATTTCTG
The DNA here is from genome assembly GCA_013398275.1 of Promerops cafer. Taxonomy (NCBI): domain Eukaryota; kingdom Metazoa; phylum Chordata; class Aves; order Passeriformes; family Nectariniidae; genus Promerops; species Promerops cafer. The sequence goes on from VZSE01014922.1 coordinate 6,032,850, forward strand.
AGTAGTAGAAAGTGCTGTGAGGTCTCTTCAGGACAGAAGGATGACTAACCCTGCAGCAAGTATCTCCAGCATAGATCAAGCAATGAGATGCAACCAAAGGACCTCGAAGCAGGTTCTAACCTCCTTTACACCAGCTGGATTCTCAAGTAACTCCAGAAGCATCAAAGGCTTTATGTATCTTGTTTTAATATATATAATCCAAAATCTGAGTTGACCTCCCTGCTGTCAGCAGCAGCAATGATTTCATATGGGCAAGGGTGGATCCTACCCCAGCTGGTTTTGGAATGATCTCTGTTTTTTACACCACTCTGGCAAGCGAGGTCTAATTTGGGGTGACCTGACCCACTTTGAGTTGTGCCTTACCAGAAAATCTGCTTCTTGAGCATGCAAAGTATGAGGTTCTCCTAGGTGGGCTGCCATTCCACATTTCTCTCAGTATGGTGAGTCAGAAATAAGACCTGGTCTGTCCCTTGCTGGCACACAGGTGGAAGGACCAGTAACTGAGATCATTGGATAGAATGACTTGAATTCTGCCCTTCATCACCTCTTCACCAAAATAGAGACTTGGATAAAACAGGAAGAGGAGGAGAGCAAATGGGGGGAAGATTTAAGGAATAGATTTAGGTAATTTCAATATGTAAGTTAGAGTTTTCTGTTATATATATTTTTTTAATTGGAGACATCCTACTTGCATCCCTCACTACTGCAGTCTGGAAATGTGGGGAGCTATCTTGATACTTTAGATAGGGACACTGGGATATTCTTGCATTATTTTTTAGAACATGACCTTTTCTCTTTTCCTCCAGCATTGCCTACAGGAAGACTTTGGCCATCCATGGGTTTTATATTGCCTGCAAAATGAGTCTTATTTTCCATCCCAAGCGTTACATGGCAGGATGTGATTGTCAGACACTGCTGTACTTGCTCCATGCACATGCTCTGACAGCACTGACATGTTTATTATGATTAATAAATATTATTATTCATAGCACAGTGGCAGCTAGAGATTCTAATGATACATTAGGGCCCTGTTACTCTAACCCTAGTAGAAACTAATAGGAAGAACAAGTAATTTAAATAGACAAAGAATGTTATTACTGTTTTACAGGTGAGACCCAGGGAGATTTGAAAATTCATCCTATGCCTCACAGGAAGCTGTGGAGAATCAAAAGCTGAGCTCACATCCCCCACACTACAACCTTTAATTTTACTGAGATAAAAATGCAGAAGGAAAACCACTTGCATAAACCCAAGTGCATCACAAGATACACACTCATTCCCTCAGCCCTACAGAGCTGAAGAACTTCTGGGGGTTTTTAGTTTTGTTTTTGTGTTTCGCCTCCTTCGTGATTAATTTTTCTTTTCTTCTTGACTTGCAACTTGTGAGTCATTGTTGTAGAGACAAGATTTGCATTCAAAACAAATGGAGCTCAGTTTTGATCAGGAAATCAAACATTATTTCTTTTTTTTTTCTTTACCTTCCTTTTTTATATTAAGCAGTATGAGATCAGGCCCTACAAAAAGAAACCGAAGTTCCATTTGGATTAACATTTGATTTCATTTTACTGCACCAAATACCAGTTCACTTCCAAAGAGGCTGGTGAGGAGCATTTTGACACCTCTTTACTGCTGGGTTTCCTCATCCTGCTGGCAGTGGGGATGTTCTTGTCCTGTCAGGACATTTGGCATGATCACATAGAAATAACTCAGTTCTCTCTAGTCCACTTGAAGCATGAAATGATGTCTCTATGATCTCTGCCACAAAAACTTAGCTGAGATTCAAATCCGTCTTGAAATCTTAGCCCCGTCCTCTTGTTCCTGAGAGTTTGCTGACCAGTATGTCCTGCCTGGGCAGCAGCTTGAGAGACACCTCTATATGCTGGCCTATATCAGACTTTGACTGTGCCATCTTGGTTTTCCCCATTCCCTCCCTGCTTCAATTTATATTTTCAGCCCCCTCACTGCAGGTGGTTTGTTTTCTACCAGAAATCCCCTTGGTGTTGTAATTTGGGTGAGGAATGAGGTGGTGAAGGGTTATTTCCACATTGGCATTTGCTTTCCTCTTTCTCCTGCTTCCATGCTTCATTTCATGTCATCCTCAGCCAAACAGGTGTGGTTATAACTTCCAGTCTACACCATGCTGTGGGTCCTGTCTCAAATACCACTAAGCTCCAGCCTCTTTAAAACCTTCAGCAGACCTGTGGGCCAGATGGGGACATCCAGGCATTCAGCACATAACCTGGGAATGTTCCTGTGGGATTTCCATGGCTGGAGAGAAGTCATCCCTTCTTCCTCTTTAGGAAGGGGCTGCAGCTTTAGGATGCCAAATGCAAGTACAGGCAATGGTTTGAGATATAACATAGTGCAGTTATTAATGTTCCCACACTACAAGCTGCACAGTACCAGCTCCCTGGAGAGAGATGACCCTTCAGCACAGAGAGGTGGCTTTCTGGCACTGCTGCTACAGCCCACTTACCACTTGGTGTGGATACCTTTTAGAGGTTATAAATACATTCATGCCAAGATATTGCATATTTGTTCAAGGATATGGATTTGGGGGTCATTTTGTCTCCTGCTGTACTGCAACGCAGGACAGCAAAGTGTGTTCCTCTTTATAATGTTAATTTTTAAGGGAGGTAAAATTAAGCAGATTTTCCTTGAGGAAACAGAGCAGATAGCAAGATCTCAAGGCATGCTGCATTTTGAGTGCATCATGAATGGCTGGATTTGAAGGTGAAGACCAGATATGATTTAGTCTGTTCTCTCCTATTCCTTTTATATAAGGACAACAGCTGACTGCCTTTCCACTGTGTTTCAAAGGACTGCCTGAAATGGTGTGTTTCAACTCCAGACATCTGCTTCTTCCCAAACACTGAACCACCATGGCACACCATAACACTTTTTATAGCTGTGAAGTTCAGGGGCACTAAGCACCTGACCAAAAAAAACCCCAAACTTCTGAGTTGATACTCAAGTAGGAAGGCACTGGAAACTACGTGATGCCTTGAAGATATGGGACTTTTTGTTTTCTTTGGAGAAATGAGACTGTATAACTCTTGCTGATCAGTTTTGAGCATATCAAACATCCACAGATTTAACCATAGATGCCAGGTGGCAGGAGGGCACAGTGGCTGTGATGAAGCATGCTCATTAAGACTGTTAAAAGACTTCAAGCCTGCTCATCTGTCCCCAGAGGACCTGCTTGACAGAGAGCTTGACATTGTTCCTGCACCTTCCATCTCTCTTGGACATGACAGACTCATCTCCTTCTGAGAGTGAGAGACACGGCTCTTGGTGGCCCATTCACTGGGTGCACACAAGGAAGGGAATTCTTGTGCCATTTCCCCTCTGGCATCCTCATGAATATACGTTGTGATAGACTGGAAGGAAAAACCGAGCTTGCAAACCCCATGCTTTTGATCTACCTTGACAACAGTTGCATTGCAATTCCCCTATCTCTGTGGGTTTGCTTTCTCTGTGCTTTGGCATTTTAAACCAACGGCTGATGTCAAAACAGAAGCTGGGCTTCCCTGAACTTTCCACTTTTGATGGCAGACTTGTCAGACCTCTCAAACCACAAAGATGTATGGGTGGTGAGGGAGTTCTCTGAATGGCCAGACACTGTGGGGAGCAGTGCTGACTGTTCATTGCGTGTCACTCTGAGTCACCACTGAACCCATCACAGAGATGGGAAAACACAGTGCTTCTCAAGGTACCATGTTCTGAATGAAACAAAAAAAAACACCTTGGATTGTGGATACTAAGACTTCTGTGGAGAAAACACTCCTATTTGAAACAAAAAATAATAAAGAGCAAGCTCAACAGGATCAAGGAGTCCTCTGAGGAGTAAGGCTGAAACATTACATGGTGCCAGATCCCTTAAAAGACTAAATGAGGAGTTCACCAATTAGCAGTGCATGTGAACAGCTCTCTGACCCGAGTTCGCTTTACTCAACACACATTATCTGATGGCTTGGAAGTGAGAGGGAAGTTGTTCCCAGGAGGCAGAGGGTCACTGTGATCTAATGTCTGGATTTGCAAAGCCAAGACTCGTTACTCATCCTTTAAATATCTATTTTAAATAGTATTATTTTTAAAAGTAGCCACAAGACAGACTTGTAAAGCAATTCCTTGTACAAAACCACTGGTTCAAAGACCAGTACTCAAGTAGTCTTTTCGCATTGTAAGTAAGTTCTGTGCATTTCAGATTCTCCCTGCAGTAAATAATGGATTAAGTAATGAAAATCCCATTATAATGAGAATGACATGAGGCTTAAATGAGACCAGAGATAGGAAAACTAAGCCAATTTTCTGTTTTCCTCAGAAATCAGGCTGAGGTTTATCATTAACATATCATGACTGGCTTAATTAGGTAATTAATGAGAATAACAAGATAATAACAAGGTGCTTGGCAGTGGTATTCTAGCTGATTTATAGACACATCACAAAAAATCTCAGCTTTGTATAGAAAAGTTTGCAACTGAAGAGTGAAGACTATAATGGAAAGTCCAAAGCTGCCAACTTTGGGAGCACCCCAACAACAAGGCGGACTCTTTCTTACCCTTTCTGTTGGAGCTGAACCCTGCATAAAGAAAGACCAAGACAGACAACAGGCCAGCTACAGTTAGGGATGTGGATGTACAGAACATTTCCTTCTCTCACTGACTTTCAGGAAACCTGTGATGATGCTCAAGTGGAAAGGGAAGCAGAGGCACTGAGATCTCTCAGGCTGAGGATGAAACCCAGGTCTTGCCATTTCTGGGCAAGTGCTTGAATTAGCAGGTTTTTATACAAAAAGAAGGAATTACTTGCTTCAGGTATATTCAGGAAGAAAAAAATAAAAAAGAGCTACCTGGTAATCTCCAGCCAAGGGGAGGATTGTGGTGATGTATGGGAGTGCTCTGCAAATCCACAGCTTGTATGATTGCCCTTGCCACGTCCTGATTGTGCCATGGGGACACCAAGGTGTGTAGTAACCTTCCATTCTCTTCCACTCTTTGGATGTCATGGGAAGAAGACGTAGGTGTGTGGGTTGGAAGTCATGGCCCACCCCAGCCAGTTCCTGGCTTTTCTGTATGGAGGTCTACGGGGTGAACTGTGGATCATCAGAGTTCTGCAGCCACACAGCTCCATGTCCCAAGCTGACACCTGATCTGAGCTTTCAGATAAATACCTAAGTCATAGACAGTATTTTCAGGATTGACTTCTTCACATTTCAGTCTCTCTTAGCAATGTCCTGCTCAGAACCCTCAATGCTGCTGGCCCCATTCTGGGCTGCCAGCCCCCTCATTGTGGCAGTGCTGTAGGTGACTTAGCCAATGTCATCCTCAGGGCCTTCTGGCTGCCATTCCACAGGCTGCCTTTCACCTGCAGCTTTGTACCCTTTCTTGTAAGATGCCACAGGAATGTTTCTGAACACTTCTGGGGTGGTTGTTTCCTTTGTTGTCAGTTGTTCTCACTACTGTTGTTCCCATGCTGCTACTCTTATGGCCTTGAACCTGCCAACCTTATACTTTTCTTTAGATGTGTTCCCAAGGGGAGCAAGTACCACTGGGGTGAGACTCATGCCCACCCATTCTCTTCCTCTTGGGGGTATCTTGCAATGAGATACCCCAAAATAATCACATTAACAACCAGCAGGCCTGCAATACCCACCCTGGTCAAACTGTTCTTCCAACAGCATGGTGAGCAGGAATAAAGCACAAATTCCCTGAAAACAGTTCCTGATTAAAACTGGTTATTATGGGACATTATGGTGGGAGGACCCTCCTACGCAGAGAGAACACCCAGCTATGGGGACCCATTATTTGTCTTCCTAGCTGGCTGCTCAGAGAATTTTCCTTTTTCCTTATCTCTCTCTCTACTTCAACATTCGTGCCTTGCTGTCACTGATAGGGTGATAACAGTGAGGGCTGCTTGATAAGATGACTGCAAACATGGTGCCCTAACTCAGGATATGGTTATGGCTGTATCTGAGAAAATTCATACATCCAGATCCTTGTTTTCATAGTTCATCGTTCTTTCAACCAGCTGATTCAGAAATGTACTGAGCTCTTTCCAGGAAAGGACTCATGAGATGTTCAGGTCAACTTAAGATAAGGTCTTTAAAAGAATTCTCGTTCGCTGTTTATTGTAAGAAAGACTACCAGCATCACCAATTCTACAGTGATGGCTTGTGTTAAGGTTTTATAATGTTACAGAAATGTGGACCTAGTTCTTTGGTAGAAAGATGTCGGTTCATGACTGATGAATTTTTTTAATCACCTTTATCTTTAGATCCACCTAGTCATTAAGATTCAGAAAGGCACTATACAAATATAGTACATGCAAAAGATGGTGCTCTGTGTGGAGTAACTGATTATATTAGCAGCTTCAATACTGACTGAAGAGTTTCTTAGTCCTGCCAAAACTCAGGAGTCACTCCAGCTAAGAAAGATATGATTTCTTTGTATCTTTTCCAAATGCGGTAGGAGATTCACTTCAGAGTCCTAACCAGCACAAATACAGACAAAGCAGGGGGAACACATAGAGATAGTGAAGGCTCAAACTGAGAGAGCCAAACTTCCCAGCATCCTGAACGGCAGCTGTGAGAGGGTTATTACCGTGATGATACATGAGATAGAAGGAAAGATGACTAACAAGCCTTTTGCTTGAAGTTGTGGCTGAGTCTCTCAAAACTAGTAACACTCAGCTGCCTCTAGGCAAAACTCTCCATCAGTCCCAAGGAGCAGACGGTGCACTGAGTGAGTAAACTGAAGCCAGGACACAGCAATTTCTCAAATCACTTGCCACTGCTTATTTTCACCCCTGGTGCTTTGAGCTCTACTACACAGCTTGCAATGCCCTGGCTCGAGATCATTGTTGGCTCGACAATGTCTAACATAACTCACCCATTACACATTGTCTAGGGTTCAGCTGTCATGGCTATAAACAGCAAAGCAAGAAGAGATAAGAGATTACCCAGATTACTGGCAGCAGTAGAAGCTGTAGAGCAACCTTGGCAAAGCTACTTTTGCTATCTGGAAGAAAGCTGAGTAGAGAGGAAAACAAGGCTCTGCCCATACTGGGGCACAGTCCTTGGCATCCTGCTGGAGAGTGTGACAAAGGCTGCCATCACCGTGTCAGCTCAACAGGGCTCAGTACCACCTTAGGACATCTCCCCAAGAGCAACATTTGCCAACAGCATGGCCCTGCTAAAGGCTCAAACATAGAAGGGAGTTTCTAAGGAGCCCCACATGGTATCAGGGACTATTTCTCCATCATATGCTCACCCTAAGCAGGCAGCAGAAAGGGTTTATGCTAACATGCTCCATAGCCCCTATTTGCAGCAGGCTAAGCCTTATTAGAAAGGGGTTGGAGTAATTTCTGAATGGGAGCCGTGGATGCTCAGTGCAGTGTTGGGTGCCCATGTTAGCTGAACTGCAGGAACAGCTCATGGTCACAGTCTCACTCCTTTACAAGAATCAAGGAATGCAATCAAGGTTCATCCAACCCTCTTCCACTGAGGCTTAACTTAATGTGTTTCACCTCCCGGCTGCCGTAGGCCAAGTGTATGAATCAGTCAGCTCTTGCAGCAGAGTTGACATGTAGGGACTCAGCCATGTGTCTCAGCCCTCCGGGCTAACTATTGTCACAGTGTCCTTCCTCCTGTATTTATCTTGGCTTGTTTATGACCCTGCATGGTTGGGTCACAACAGATTTACTTTGTGCCTTCCCCTAGCAGGGGACAGGTTCCCACTTCACTTTTGCCATGCAGTTTTCCCTTTTCTGAGCTGCTGTGGTTTAGGCTCTTTTCCCTCTATGCAGGGGGGATTGGTTGCTGAGCTTCAGAAGTATTTTTTATGATTTTACTTAAACCCACCATTTCTAACCCTCTCTATTCATATCCAGACATGTTCCTCTATTGCTCTCCATGCAAGTAATAAAGCTCTCTTCTTAAGAAAGCAAACAAACAAACAAAAAGCTTAGCACCAAAAGCTTTTTAAAACAGATAAAGTTTAAAGCCTTACATAAAAAGTGGGGCTGATTTTTGCAGTCCTCATTGTACTCAACAGAGCATTTTGTCATTATAACTTTGGACTACAGAAAAAGAACCTTGCAATAAAAGGCTGCCATAAATTGACCTTTTGTTGCAAATTCTGCCATTCAAGCATAAAGCAGCAGGAAAGGCTGCATAAGCTGTGTTAAAAGTAGGTCACTGTACATCCGCTGTTACCATGGCTGGGCCTGGCTGCGTGTTACTAACAGGGTTTCTTGGTTTGAGCAGCAATACACACACAGGAGAGATGTGAACTCACACCACTTCATATGGCGCAGAAAGGCCGGAGTGGTGTCAGGGGGGATTGAAAGCCTTGTTCCTAGGTAGGGCAGGACTCTGTGGACCATCTATACAGCTGCTTTCTGAGCAGCAGGGCATCCTGGTAGCAGGGATGGTGTTTCTGCAAAGAGCCTGGTGGCTGGCACTGCCAGCCCTTGGGTAGGTTCTAGGCCTCTAGCCCAGGGTATTCCCTTTCCTCAGCAAAGACCTTGCTCTGTTATGCTTTGGCAGCTACCAGCTGGAGGGAAACGGGTCAAGAAATTACTGTTCTGGGGGTCTCATCTCCTCCAGTCTCATTGGTTTAGTCTCCACAGTCACATAAAGTCATCCAGATCACTTTATTATTAGCTCTCTCTCAGCTAGAGAGCAGAGAGAAAGAGAGCCTCCACAAGTGTCTGAACTGTCACTGAACCTTCACTGTTGGTCCTCTGAAACATTCTGATGGTCTCATCCCTGCAGCTCCAGGCCAGCACAAGTTAAAACAACAGCAGTGGCTTAACTCAACCTGTCCCCTTCTAGGGCTACATACTATGGATGATCCCTGGGTTTTTTCAGCATTGTCAACATTACTAAAGAGAAAGTTGATTCCAAGAGTCCATAGTATCTTCCTCCATTAGCTCCACTGGGATGGCTACAGACTTTACCTCAGAAAGCCACCACACTCCAGATTCTTGACTCAGACCCTAACTAGCCTAATAGGCTAACTCAGACCCTAACTACACATAATAGGAACTCCTCAAGAGAACAATTATAACATCCGTGTTTACCCTGACTGACCAAGCTTATCTGGCTCAGCTGCACTAACTGGTTCAAAACAAGACTGGATTCAAGATCCAAGCTCCTCCTGGAGATTGACAGCAGATTCTGGCAGGTGATGGAGAGTAAGAGCACTTCCCCAGAACTGTTCTGCCTTGTCCTGAGCTTAAGGATTTCCTGTTAAATCTTTTACTCAGCATCAGGAAAGAGCCTTCATTTACTATCCCTGACATACAGTGACATGATAGACCGAAGAGGAGAAATTGTTTTGCTTTGTGTCTCCATTATAGGCTTACAGAGTGTAATAATATGCAGCCTTTGATCTTGCTTTGTTTGTGTTCTGCACCATCTTTGCAGCTGATTGGAAAATAAAATATAGAACGTGTTGATTTAAAGACATTCAGACTAACAGACTAGCTAGACTTTATGATTTGTGCTGAATTATTTATTGCACAATAAGTAACTTACCTGTTTTAGTAGACAATCTGCCCACTCATTGCCTTCCATGGGCTGCTATTCAAAAGGGCTTAAACATGTCAGAGGGGAGAAGTGATGGAATCAAAATGCTGGTGCCTGGTCATTTGAGGAAGGAGCAAATGTGGAAGTTGTTTGGGGGTTTTTAATTATAGCACTCGATAGATATTAAGCAGGAAGGTCCTTCCTAATATTTCTGTGGCAGTTGTGGGTGGTCCCAAATTGATGTGTGGTTCCCTATACTGATAAACACAGGGTAGGCAGACTGGGCTGCGCAAGACCACACAGAGTTAGAACACCATGACTTGGTGAGGGACATTGTAAGGCAACCAAAACAAGGTCCAACATGTTTAGCTGACACACAAGGTGTTGCATTTAATATGCATTTTCCACTAGCTTTGAAGGATTTGCATCAAAATACATTAAATAATATTCTGGATATTATATGCTAAAAAGTCTGTGGCCTGTATTGCCCAAAAGACCCAAACCTAAACACAGACTGATTAAAACGGTGCTCTGCGTAGGAGCGCCAAACTTTTTAACTCCCCCTGAAACAAACTGCACAGAATTTCTGTTATCTTTGTAAGCCTGATTTTCTGAATAGTTTTTGTAATCATACTGAGTGTTCACACGTGTAAATGTACAGATGTGCCCATCCCACAGAATCACAGAACAGTTCAGCATTTTTGGGGGCCATCTGGTCTGATCCCTGGTCAAAGCAAGGGCAATTAAAACAGCTTGCTCAAGGCTGCATCCAGTCAGGCTTTTAATATCTCCAAGGATGGAGTCTCCACAACCTCTTTGGGCAACCTACTCCAGTGTTTGACCACTGAACAGTAAAAAAGTTATTTCTTTGGTTCACGCAGAATTTCCTATATTTCTCTGTGCACGTTGCCTCTCTGGTGGTGTCACTGGGCACCACCACGGGAAGCGTCTGGCCCATCTTTCTTACTCCCCTCTCCCCTCCAGTCAGATATTTTAAAACATTGATAAAGTCGCCTGCAGCCTTTTCTTCCACAAGCTGAATAATCACAACTCAACCTCTGCTTATATGGCCCTGAACCATCTTTGTGACCTTTTTCTTGGACTCCTTCCAGCAGGTCCATGTCTGTCTTGCACTGGGGAGCCCAGAGCTGAGCACAGCACTCAAGAGGTGTCTCACCAGGGCTGTACAGAGGGACAGAGTCACCTGCCCTGACCTGCTGGCAACACTCAGCCTGATGCAGCCCAGGAGGCTGCTGGCCACCTTTGCCACAAAGACACTGTGGCTCTTGCATCACTCCTCACAGTTCTTTATCATCTGTAAACACACTGGGGGTGCACTTGGCCCCATTTTCCAGGTGACTAATGAAAAGAATTAACAGTACTGGCCCAGTATCAACCCCTGGGGTACTTAAGTGGTAACTGGCCTCCAGCTGGACTTTGAGCTGCTGATCTTCACCCTCTGAGCCCAGCACTTCAGCCAGTTTTCAGTCCATCTCACTGTCCACTTACCTAGTCTGTACTTCAACATTTTGTCTTGAGGGAGACAATGTAAGAGCTTTGCAAAATAAACAGCATCCACTGCTCTCCCTTCATCCACTGAACCAGTCATCTCATTGTGAAAAGCTGTTGGGTTAGTGAAGTATGATTTGACTTTTGTAAATTTGTGCAATTGGTGTTATTTCCTCCATTTCTGAGGGATTGTGGTGAGGCTAACCAGCCTGTAGTTCCTCAAATTCTCCTTGCCTGTGTTGAAGACAGAAGCGACATTTACTTTCTACCAGACTTCAGGAACTTCCTCAAGTTACCACAGTCTTTCAGAGAGTGGCCTTGCAATGACATTGACCAGGTCCCTCAGTACTAATGGGTACATTTCATCAGATTCTAGGGACTTGTATATGTCTAGTCTGGCTAAATGTTCCTGAAATTAATCTTTCTCCATTAAAAGCAAGTCTTCCTTGCTTCAAACTTTCTTACTGGTTTCAGGCACCTGGGATTCCTGCAGGCAAATCCTACCTGAAAAAACAAGGGAAAGAAGGCACTGAGTTTGACCTTTTCCATGCCCTTTGTCACCAATTTCCCTGACCCATTCTCATCTCATCATCACTGCAACCAAGGCTACCCCTGACTTTCCTGCTGCTGACCAGTTTTTCCACATTGTTAAGTATCAGGCAGAGCAGATTCTTTTTGCTGACTTCTCTGTCACCTGTGTCTGGAAGAGAGTTATCCCCAATGCACTCCAGAAACAGCCTTGGTTGCTTGTGCCCTGCTGTGTTGTTCTCCCAGCAGCTACCAGGGTGGTTCAAGAACCTGACCTGCAAACATGACGCTTATCCCAGTTGCCTGCTGCTTCTTCCCAATCATATGATCTGTAGCCGACACCCACCGCAGTTGCTCACACTGGTCTGCCCTTTAATCCCCACCCATAAGCTCCCAGCTTGCTCTTCACCCCTCCCTAGGCAAAGCTACCGGCACTGCCACTGCTCTTTCACATGAAGTTCTCTTCTGAATCTTCTAGTTGATTTCAGAGAAATATCTATCTCAAGCATGCAAAGTTCCAACTACATTTTTCATGGAAAAATGTCTCCATGAGGGGAGCAGAGTGAATGGACAGACACACGACAGGACAATGGGATGCAGGAAGTACTCAACTCTTCTTAGACAATGAAAATCCAGTTATAGGACTCAAATAAAGAGGAAAATCAGACTACATCATTTCTACTGTGTATGAGCAATTCTGTATTTTTTTATAGAGGCATTTTGGACCTTCCAAAATAAATTAAAAAAAAAAAAATCTTAATGTAATTCTCAGAAAAAAGAAGCAGCTACATCATAGGACATCCTATGTGAGATCATCCTTACACAGCAGGAGTCCAGATCACAAAGTCATTATCCAGTCCTATCATTGCCTGTACATCCCTCAAGACTTTCAACTTAGCTACAGTCTCTTAAAAATAATGTATGAACTTAAGGATTTTGTACTACCAGGGAAAATATGGAATATCATTCTTAGGGTCATTCACATTGGGCCTCACATTTCTAAGTATCTCACAAGCACTGGAAGCTTCCACTAATGTCAGTTGTTTTATAGTTTTGGCACCACTCAAGCTACTGCTGCTTATTTGTTCTTTACTGAAGGCCAGTGACAGGCTTATACAAAGCTCATAGAGAAGAATGAAATGAAAATCCCTAAGACTCCAAATGAAGACACAGATCCCACTTGCTGTTTCAGAGCCCTTTGTTTCTCAGATTTACACAGAAGGGAGAGGGAATGAAGCCAGTCACTCAATGAACAAACTGCCCTTCAAATCCTAAAGAATTAATCTGATGGCTCTTGTTGACACTATGTTTATTAGTTTTCTGGTGTAAAAAGATGTATGTTCTGTGGAAAAACAAAAAATTGGATTTAAATCAGAGTTCCCAGAGTTTGTTTGTGATTACAGACTTCTTGGAATTGTTTTAAAGCTTTATCACTATTTGCCTGCTTTCTAAATAAGCAGGAATGAGGAACAAAAACATCAGTTGTTACCTCAGGCAGGTATATCCTTCAACAGGGCTCCTCTAGTGCCAAAGTCCAACCTTAATTCAGCATCCTGCTGAATGGAGCTTGATGCTGCTCCCAGTGAAGCAAGAGCAGCCGTCACCCCAGGGAATGATGGCACAGCTGGCCTCATGCTATGGAATTAGAAGCTTCTCTTTTGAAAGGGTTCTTTGTTTCCATAAATAATAGGTAAAATTCTTAAAAGTGCAAATCTTCTTCTCAGAAGTGATAAGAAGCCCTTGAGCTCGAGTCTCCAAGGCAGCTGCAGCTAAGTTACCTGATCATAGGAATCCGTAGGATTCAACATGCCCAAATACTTTTGGGACTCTGCGCCAAGAGTTTGAGTTTCACAAACAAGAAATGGAACAAAGACTCCAAAGTTCAGTGCTTTTGGAGTCTTTAGCTGTCCTAATATGGCCTTGAGAAACACACCAGCAGGAGCAAAGAACAATTAAGAACTTTTTTTTGTCTGGCTTTTGCTGCTTTTGAAAAGTTTACCCTGACCCCAAAGCTACTTGCCCACCTGTCTAAAAGCCCAACCATTCTTGAGAAAGATCTGTTGTCAGTTCCACCCTGCAGATGATCTGGACATCACTGTGGTGGTTGGATGCCTCCCTCAGGCCAGAAGGGCATGGGATGAAGTGAGGTTGCACAGGGACAGTCCTGCATAACCGTGTGGGCTCACCCCTCTCCGTTACTGCGTGACCAGCACTAAATATCATTGCAGGCAGAAATAAGAGTATGTCAGATGGATGATGAAAACCAGCCTCTCTAGGTTTTGTAAATCTGTCTTGTAGATGCAAGTTGGTGTCCCAAAGGACTTTTATATTACCTGCAGGGGAGTCACTCTAGCATCAATGTCAGGAGATTTTGGTTGTCACAGACTGTCCTCCTCAGGTGATTTTCTGCAGCTCTCAATTGTAATGAATTATTGCCACCTCAGTCGCAGGATGTCTGAAGCATGGATGTCCTTTCTCTTCTTACTGCCGACATTCAGGATGTCAGTTTATTTTGTTTTTATAAACCTGTTTTTCTCTCACATGCAAACAAACATTTCAGGTAATAACCTTGTCTCCAGTAGAATATTGCATTTTGTCCTTCAAAGAGTTTTTTTTATATGAAATCCCAAAAACATCCAAAAGGCATTGACTATAAAACCAGACGTTCTTGAATTAGTTATAAATACAAATGGCAGGCAAAAAAAAGATAAATTAGGAAAACCCCCTGGAGCTGTTATTTCATTCACTTGCACCTGCCCATGCTACTTCCAGATGACAAGACTCTAGAATTAAATACAAAAGTGATATAAAAAAAATGTCATCACATTGGACCATTTTTAGTAGATGCAAAGCTGACCTGGCCTTTGTGGTTTCTTTTGCTAAACCAGGGGTGTTATTTTTATTGCTGCTGTGTCCATGTCCAGCAGAAACTTACGGCGTCTGCTCTCCATCCCTCCACAGTGACATGCTGGAAACCGTTCTGTGGGAATGCCTTGTGTTAGCATTGCTGCAAATAACATGATGTGCTAGTACAGATGTCAGGTGAGAATTTCACAACTATGATAAAAATCACTACAAAGCCTGGCCAGCATACCAGGAAACCTCTGCAGACTTATGCAATCCTGTTTGTTCCACTTGTATCAATCAAAGTTGCCCTGGCTCAGGAAAAATAAAGCAACTACAAACAATTATTTTCAAATAACAAAACTCCCAAAATGTAATTGAAGAAACTCTGAACTCTGTTTTATTCCCATGTAAAGAAAAACATTCCATACATATTAGGGATTTGTCAGAATTCCCCTTCCTCCGTCTTGCCTTCTTGTAAAATTTACTTTTAATAACTGTCAGCTTCCTGAACCACAAAGCTCTCTCTTCTGTTTTCCTGTTATTCACTGGGGCAAAACAAAATGCTAAGGCAAGAAGAGAACGCAGGTGTGTTTATCCTGGGTCTGGGCAAAAGGAGTTTGCACTCCAGCATTAGCAAGAGGCTAATGGTTGTTTCCAGCCTTTGCCTGCTGCAGTGGGAGGTCTCCTAGCGGGACTAGCTGAAGGACACCAGCCAAAACTACACCTCCCACTCCCACGTGCTGCCCACAGTGATGGCTGACCTTGGAGGGAATGTGATCATTGTCTTCCTACTGTAGGAACTCCCAAACTTGCAGAGAGCTGAGGGGTTGGAGGCACACTGAGCACAGCAGTTTCCCCCTGTGAAACCATCGCACTTCCCTCGCAGGCTGAAACCTTACCATTACAGTCAGGGAGCGAGTGCCACAGAGAGGCGTCAGTGCCTTTCATCCCACTGGTGGCTCCTAGCTGGAAGCTTGGAAATAACATAATCCAGTGCAGCTCCCTCTTACTACAGTGCTTTTCTGATGTGGCCAGAAACCTGCCCTGTGCCCAAACTGAAATACCCTTACAGAAGAATACAACAGCCCTGAGCAGAGGTGCCTGACCAAGTTTTACAAAGCATTGCGCTCACTGCATAGGTAGACAGATCTTGGGGAGAGATTTTCCGGTTGTTTAAATACCACTGATTTCCATGGCAATGCCGTGTTAGTCACCTTTCAAAAATCCTACTAAGCATCACTGCCTCATACCCGGGCTCTTAGTTACTGAAGGACAGTGCCTATAAAACCATGTTTCCTGTCAGTGGGGGAAGAGTATTGAAGCAATTCATTTGCTGAGACAGTACAGGGAGAAATGAAACTTAAGAAACTGAAGCAAAAACAATTACACTTTGAAACTACCATAGAAAATTCTATATAAAACATATGAAAATAATGTGAATATAGTTCAAATTATTAGCACTTTTTCTTTTGCTATACTTTAAAGATCTTGCTATAAAATTCCTGTACAATTTCATTTAACATCCAACAGAAATATTTCCCAGACCCAGCTCTCTCTTTCTTCAACAGACACAGTATGTCAGCACCAGCCACAGTATAACAGCAATTCCTGCGGCAGGATGATGAGAAGATACATCACTGGTACATACCTAGTGTTATATTGACTTGGACTATTGATTACAGCCCCACATCCCATCATGCCAGGACCTGCATGAAGAGTAGAAAGAACTGCAACTTATTTGCTAAGGATATTCTTGCTCATGGGTTTGTTTGTCAGGAACATGCACAAAAAATTTTCTGCATATATTGCAGAGCGCTACAAAACCAAAAGCCAGCATCCTGCCCAAGCAGACACCAGAAAACACTGTTCTCTGCAGATACATGGGGATAGTTAAGATATTCTTTGAGGAAGTGGAAACAATGGTCTCATACCCTCTCAGGTTGCCATTAGGCTAAAGGGGAGAATCTTCCTCCTCTCTCTAGATTTCACTGCTGCCCAGGTTCATGAGACATAGATTTGAATGTATTTGGCTTCCTATCAATACCTCTGGGAATTGAACAGGAGCACTGACCTAGGCTCCCAGGCAACTTAATGCCTCTGTTTTCAACCATCAATTGATTTTAAGGTTTGCTTAAACTTCTTAGGCCACATGATCAGCCTTAATAAAGAGTCAAATTAAGTGTCTCAAGTCATGACTAGGTGAAATTTAAATCTCATGTATCTCTATATATTCAATAGGAGCAGCTCAAATGTTAACTGCTAAATGTTTGTAATCAATCTTTCACAAACATCAAGGAGAGAATTGGCAGAAAATACACAAACCAAACTTTAAAAAAAAAAAAAACAACAAAACCACCCCAACTCCCCAAAAAACAGCCAATAGACCAAGTGCATAAAAATGTAGTCTACTCATGAACAACTTACAAGAAATGAAGTTGCTCTGTAAAATCTTTAGCAGGAGTCATAGCTTGAATTATGCCAAACATGCCCTCAAATGCTTGTTTTTTTATCCCAGCTACAGCAGAGCCCTCCCTGGTCCTTTAATGCAAAGAGACATGGGGGTGCTCTATATGTAGAAGTGACCTGTACTATCAAGAAAAATTAGAGACTGCAAGAGAAGCAGATAGTTCAAAGTTCTGATTCATTTCCTCCCTGTCCATCTGCAAGCTGCTGGGCTCAAAGGGACATGCAGCAACCACTGAACTGGAGCCCCATGAGTTGCCCTCCCCTGAAAGCCAGGATGCAGAGGGCTTCTGCCTGCTGGAGAAGGTCCAGGCACTTCTTCCTCCTCCTTCCATGTCACCAGGAAGTGCCATGCAATCTTTATTTCTTGCCCCCTTTGTGAGGCAGGAAGGCCCTGAAGAAATCCAAGCCTCAACCTCCTGACTGTAAAATCCGGACCGAGGCATCCAGCACACCTGAGTGGGTGTATGTGTGACAGGAGAAGGCAGCTCCGAGACAGGGGAGGGGAGGACTGGAACAAAGGCCAGGTGAGGAGGCTGGCAGCAGCAAGAGAGGACAGGCCCTGCTGCAGCAGGGATGTGAAGTTTAAATAGGGTGATGAACAGAGAGATGCAGGTTCTGGTCTCCCTGCATGGTGGCACCAGGGAAGAGCAACGCCTCCTGAGATACAGCAGAGGGAGAAAAGCCAAATCAAATGAGAGCAAATGCATTGTAAAAGTTTGTGCTTTGACAAGAGGAGGGTGATCTGTCAGCTCTGGTGGTTGATGGGGAGCAAAGTAGACTAGAGGTCTTTTTTTATATCTTGCTATAAAAGTATCAGCAGTTAAACTACAGACCATGTCTCAGATGCCTCCTCCTACACAAGGCTTGCCTGTGAGCAGAAGTATTAACTCAATCTGTCTAAATGATCCTTGAGTGTCCAAAGAATGTTTTTCCCTCCATTAAAAGAGTTAGGTAGTCAAATGGCAAACCCCTGAAATCCATTAATATAGAAGCAAGCTTTTCAGGGCGTGCCTTGGCCCTCAGCTGTTTTGCTAAATTAGACATTAATATGAGAGAGAAACGTGCAAAACTAAAACTGCCCAGACAATGGTAACATGGCTGTCTCCTTCTCTGCCTCACACCTGTGCTGACCAGCAGCAGCAACTCCCTGCCACCAGGGCAGCACAGCCACTTCTGTGACCCCTGCAGTCTGCACCTGCCAACACACAGCATTCTGCTTCCAGCTCCCAAGCAGTGAGGCCACGGGGGGGCCTTTCCTACTTCATACCCCGTGCAACAAGGCAACTGCTGGCTCATGCTGTTTTCTCTATTTCCTGCATTTTCAGCAGTTTGCAAAGTTAAAACATACTCATCTGCTTAACCAGGGCCATCACCTGGAACACGATCAAGATTATGAAATTTGCATTTTGAGTCTTTCTGAACAAAGTGCCTCTAGGTGAGATAACACACTCATTTCCCGCTCTGTGTCAGCAACAATTTTGTCTCACTTCTCTATTTTTTTTTTTGTTTGTTTTAACATGACATGCATTGAAACAGATAACAAATCTTTCCAAAGCTAACAAGGAAAGGATTTCTTCCTCTGATTGAAGCTGAGTTAGTAAGACTGTCGTGAAGCACAGCGTGCTGCGACCTGTACGATACCAGCAATGAACATGTATTGAGATGAGAGGAGTCATTGTAAAACTCTGGGCAAAGGGGTTGGGCCCATTTCTCTACAGCCCAATGTCTACCTCATTGTTTCAACAGCAAGCAAACAGCAAGAACAGATTGTTTACAAGAGTGTTGAGGTCAATCTTGACAGTATTTTGTTTTCTCTGTAGTTAGTGATGACAGAAAGGTGATTATGAAAAGCAATTGAAGTATTTCTTCCCAGATTGGATGATTCATAATTACTTGCTGAAGCTGTTGTCAACCAAAGGTTGAGCATGGTGAGAGGAGGAAGAAAGACACAGAGAATTAATACAGTGCACTTAGAGCAATCTCTTTGCAATCCTCAAGCTGCACACACAAATGAGCACACAGTCAAACACACAGGCAGGAACAGCAGTAAAACATTAAACAATGTACAGAAGCAATGCCTACGTGGAAGGCAGAAGATTAAGTGCCAGCAATAGTCTAGACACTGGGTCATGCACTTAAATCCCATTCATAATTTCTAACATTAAACCGTCACTCAGAGTACCCAAAAATGAATAAGCCTGAGTAAAGCTCAGAAAAGTCTTTGTCAGAGCACCGGGAACAAGAAGGGCATGGTTAACATGTGCTACATCCCCACCTGCCTTAGTCAGGACAACTAGAACAAAGGCAGTGCAGCTGTGCCAGTTTACACCAGCTTAAGCTATGACCTGTTTAAACATTTTTGGATGGTGTCCAACAATAGTGTCTAGACATTGTTATTCAGAAATAGCTTGATCTTCATCTTTTGCTTTTGTACAGAAAGGAAGAGGAAATGTATGTCACAAAGCAACATTTTGCGCAGAACAGCAGGGAAAGAGAGGATGGAAACCCAATTAAAGGCAGATCAGAAATCTTTCAAAGCTGTTTATAAAGAAACATACTATCTCCAGCCTCTAGTGAGTGAATGAAAAGAGATTGCATGGAGCAAGGAATCAGGTGATCTGCCTTGCAAAATTTTCTTTGCCTCAGAGAACAAAATCCAAGAGCCCATTTCATTAGCCTTGCCCCTTTGCTCACTGTTGAAATCTTCTGCTTTTATATTCCTCAGTTCCTGATTTGGCAGACCCAGCACCCAAGAAAAAAGCCTTGCTATGTCATGTTAGTAAGGAAAAATCTAAGGAGCTTCTGTGTTTAGAGACTATGTCAAACAGCACTGCTTTCTTTGTCCCTAGCTGCTTACTAGAAAGATTGTCTGAAGCAAATTACCTTCTTTAATTCTAATATTTTGTATCTTTCTGTTCTTCATTGCCTCTAGGTCTCCTGGTCAAAAAATGTTATTTTTAGATTACTTCATTTTATGTAACTTTCATGGAAGAATTCAGCATGCTACTTCCACATGAATATCTGCACCAAGAACAGGCAGATGTGGGATAATTTGAAAGGAACTTCTGTGGAGTCTTTGTGCTACAGCTTCCCAAAGGCTTTGACTTTCTGTCTTTTCCTTTGCTTCTACATCAGCATCTTGTCTCCTCATATGCAGCTTTTAAGTATATTTTTAGACAGTTGAACAATTCAAACAGTTTGCCTGGAGCCAGCATTTAAACTTAGACCTGTATTTTCAGAAAAAAAAAAAATAGATTAAAAGTTAGAATGGCTATTTAGAAGTTTCAAAAAGGTCAATCTTCTGCTGATATTTTTACATACCTTATTTTTGTAGCTGCCTGTATTTCAGATGAAAAAAAAGTGTATGTTATAAAGAAACATATGTTTCAAGAGAAAAAGAGGTCACTAAATTCTGTCATAAAATGTAGGCTTTTATTTATTTACCTTTACTTCTCAGGTTGGATCAGTGAAACTGCTCTAGTACAAACCAGACAACAGTTTGATGAGATGCTAAAGTCTGTGTTCAAGGCCCTTGTACTGCATCTCACACATCACGCACACAAGGACTGGTTCAATTAATATATTCTACATTTGCTAGTTCTTTTTCACCAAAACCATTTTTGTAGATTAGGCAGGGTAACCAGTATTGTATTGCTGTGTTGTATGCTGTCTGTTCTCTGTAGCTGGCCAAAACCAGCATAAACCTCTTCTCAGGAGTCTTAGTGAGCTGAACAAAGCACATTTGCAGCCCACACACTAATTTCATCCAACAGGACACAGGTTCTGCTTGCAAGTGGGGAACCACAGCCTTAGAAGGTACATGGAGATGAAAACCAACTGATCTCAGCAGCTGTCAGGGTGTACACAGTGCTGAGATATTCAGGACTAGAAATGCTAAGACGGCCCCTCATCTCACAGGTCCCAGACCACACAGGATTCATTGGAACACTTCAATCAAGCTTAACATACAGATCCGCTCTCCTTTAAGAAAACTCCAGCACAGCCTGTCTTCCAGTTCAGCTATCTCTTGGAAAATTGTCTCCAGCAAGAGTATGAAGATGCTACAGAGACATAATGGATGGCAAACTCCAACAGATTTTGCCAGGAAAATAAATCAGTGATTCCAAGGACACAATTCCTTCCTTGCCAGTAAAACCTGTCTTAGGTATCCAGCTGGCCTCCAGATGATCTGATGACACCAACCTTGGCAGCTGAAGACTTGATACCACGGGTGAGGTCTGACCACAGCAAGGCTGTGCTGGCCCGAGGTGCTGTGGAACAGGAGTTACACAGGAACTGTTGAAAATCCATGTGTGCTCCTCCATTGCTGCTATTTCATTAGTATAAAACCAAATAAAACCAAACATTGCAGTTCTTGCTTTCTTCCAGTGCCACTCCTGGTCTGACTCATCCACCAGTCACCTCTTCACTTTATATTTGCTCTTTCTGCTGGAACTTCATGTCCCTCTCACGCCTCCCATACAAATGACACTAGCAACCATGAAAACGTCAGGATCTTCAAAGACTGCCACAACTACAGCCTTGATACTGGGATACTTCCCTTTCCCACAGTCAGCAGCATAGCTTTTCCTGGCAATTACTTTGGACATGTCCTGTGATGTTGAATTAGAGGAGACTGAGCAGAAGGAAGATCAGAACACCAGTGGCATGACTTGACCTTGACAGCCAAGGAAAATAGTATTCAGGTGACTACGAGAGTGAATGGAAGGGTTCCAACAGAATGGGACTATGTAAAGAAAAGCAGTTGTGATGGGGCTGTACTGGATGGACAATTTACTGCTTTTCAGCTCATCTATGTTTTCTCTCCGTGGTAATAATATGTCCTTAGCTAAAGCACACGTAAAGTATTCCAAATAAACTTAGTATTTTCATGACCTCAAAATGGAAATCCAAAACAATTGGATATCTTTGATATTTGCTTAACCGGGCTTCAGCTCTGCCTTAGTAAAACAAGGAATTATATTCCTCTCCAGAAAGGTATGAAAATGAATTCAATATTGATGATAGTTCCAAGAACCACAGAGGAGGCTGTGAGGAAATTAACATTTGTGACTTGGGTGTAGTATTAAACAGAACACATTTGAACATGGTCTGAAGCTGCACAGTGAAACTGTTGAAGCTGATCATCCAGCAGAAATCACCCCTCCTTAGCACTAAGCAAAGCAAGCATCATATGGAACACATGGCACAGAGTGATACAATGAAAACCTGTATCATAACACAAAGACAGGTAATAAACTAAGGAATGTGACAAATGTTAATTTTAGCACTTATCATCAGAATTACTGCATTTGCAACTCATTTTTTTCCTAATACAGCTTCTTGGATGAAATATTGGTACTTGCTAGCAGAAAAGAAATTCAAACACAACAGCTGGATGTCATTTTTCCCCTCTGAGGAATGTCACGTTTGTAATGGCCCAGTGAGCAAAGGCAAATACATAATGGTTATTCAGAAAGCAATTAGATTCTGACCGCAGGGAAATGTTTTCTGAATGGAGTGAGCTTTAATAGAATAGACCCAATAGTCTTTTTTGTTCCTCTGTTTCTTATATAAGAATCTTTTTTTCCCTTAGAGTTAAGATCTGGGTTAAGGATGAACACATAATTATACTCTTCACACAGTTTTTCACTGTGAACTCAAATATATCTTAATAGTTAAAACAACTGCATTTTAAGGTAGATGTAAATAAAAAAAAAAAAAGATATTTTAAGGTAAATTACTTTATACGTTATCTTCACTACAAGCACAGTTATGCTAGTAAATTTTTTTGCCTTTTCATTTACAGAGACAGTGTATCATAGCAGTAGTCAGTATTTCGGGCTGATACAAACAACAGAAGTAATAACCCAAGCCAAACTCAAGCCAAAATTAAATTAAATTTGGCCTTTGAGCAAATTCTAATGATTTGGAAATCTCACATCTTCTTGTGCTGTTTCTTTCAGTTCTAAGAGAAGAGAAGCTACACAGGCTTAACTCTTCTGTCAACAAATAGGCAACTCTCAAAGCAAAAGCAAGAGGGTTCAGGTAGGTTATGTAAGCCAGCACTCCTACTAGACCTAATCAAAGGCTAATCAGCAATGGAAAGCAATAAGGCTGCTACAAAGCAGTGTTTGATAATATAAGAAAAGTTAAGTCTTTACAATATCTAATCTTATACCTCTGTCATGACAAACTGTAAATGTCTACATTACCCAAATAACCAGCAGTAGGCAAGAATACGCAGTAACACAGGACAGGCAGAACAAACACTGAAGGAGGATGGAGGGAATGAAAAAATATTTTTTCTTTGTTTTTCTTAAAGGCAGTCTTGTACAAAGGGCAGGCTGACAATTTGCCCCAACCTAAGTACAAGGCAGAAGAGAAACACATTTGCCGAGTAGCTGCCGAGCAAAATGTGCCCTGCTAAGCAGTGAAGCCCATCAGAGTATCAGCTATAGTTATTTTCTGCATAAATTGCTATTACCCTTTTTTCACTATTCCCAGTAACACTCAGATGCTCTCCTAAAACAGCACAACACTGCACCAGTTCAGAAAGAACTAAGACCTAAAGACTCATTTTTCTGTGAGGGATTGACAGTTCTCAGTTGCAGCAGTTAGTACACCAGAGCCACTTCTGCCGATTTGAATGTACCAGCTGTTGCTGGCCTTCAGAAAGAATCAATTTCAAATGTTTCTAATTAGCCAGTGAGATTAGGTGCTGCAGTGTTACATCAGCTTCTTGGTGTATTAAAGCCAGTCTTCTGTATTTAGTGGTGATCAACAGCTGAGGTGGGAGTGAAAATGCCTGAGGTCACATCATCTGCTTTTCTGACACCAGGTATAACATAAGGTAGACAAATTGCTTCATGTCCCATTTAATTTTTTTGATTTTTTTTATGTCTGTGGTGAAGATTTTGTCATTCAATACATTTCTATGTCTGAGCAGATAGAATACTTGTAGTACAACTCAGTGTTGATGTCTGTGATGATTTAAAAGGAAAAAAAAAAACTTATTTGATTTGGTAATGGTATCTATAATATTCACTCTCCAGTGAACAGTATCTAGCTATTAAGTAGAAGAAGGGGCTTTTTTTGTTATTACTGACATGCAAATAGGGCATGAATTCTAATCATGAAAGCTGTTTGTAAGAAAGATAAAACACCTGCTTGGATAGACACCAAAGTTAAAAAGCATGTATGATATCACAAATCATCAAGTGATAAGATCTTGCTCTTATGAAGTGTTTTTAGTTGGTAGGTTCAGGTTGTAAAGCATACTTAAAGGGAAATCAATACTGCAGGAAAACATATTGGGAAGCTGGCAGAGTGAATGAGGGACAAATTCTGCCAGCCAAGAGGACAGTGGGAGCAGTGGGGAGAAAGCCCTTGTCTCTCTATTCCATGATCAACCTCATTTCCCTGCAGACTGCTGTTATTTTAAGATATGCATTATAAAGATGTGTGCAGAAACCCGGGCTCATCCAAACTTCACAGAGCTGCTTATTAAATAGAGAGAATAGCAGAGAAGGCAATTGCATATCATCCATAGGACACAGCAGATTTTTTTAAGTGCTCTATTTTCGATAAAACAATACTTTTAAAATCCGTCTGTAAGAAGTACATGAAGCTCCTAAACTAGCATACTCTCTTTGTCCCCTTTCCAACTTCTGTCTCAGTTCTTCTTGGATGTCCCAGGATATGAGTCAAGAATGACACCTGAAGACAAGGGAAATCTGCAGCAACCAACAAGCCTATTGTCTCATTATATGTAAATGCATTACCTGAATACACTGTCATCCTTGGCATAAAACCTGCTTGTTGATCCTGACTCTTCTTTATCTAGTATTCTTTACTTTTACTGTTTTTTATTCTTAGATAAAATCTGAAAATTAATTTTAGTATACTTGTGTCCAAATTCAAAGCCAGAGTTTGTGAGTAGGTCCTTAGCAGATAAGGTGCCTTTCACCATTTTACACATGATAAAATATTAAATTGATTTATTGTAAAAATATATTGCTACAAGAGTTAGTCTTGAAATCATGGATCATCAACCAGGGGACAAATTAGCCATCTAATGTACTCTGGGCTTTATCTTCTGTGACAAGCCTGGAAAATATTTTATGGTGAATTTTAATGCCCTCCTTAGGTCAATTTTGAGCTGCAATTTGTCATGCATCATTAATTTAAAAGTCAAAACAAGACCTGATATTAATTATTGCTTCGTAGTAGCTGAACATTTGATAAAGCTGCAGTAATATTCCTGTTCTTAATCTCTACCTACAAGCATCTGGCTGCTGAGTATTTGGTACTCAGTGCTTATTTTGTTTCATGCATTGAATTTACACCTACTAGGAAAAATACTACAATATAAAGCATCAGATTATGGTATTCATTTTTTAACCTTCTGTGTGGTATTTGACATGCACAGAGATTTTCTCAGCTCTAGAAATCGCGTCAATGTTGTCTCACACCAGCAACCACAGCTAATGTTTTCAAATCTGTCAGAAGCTGCATTCTTTTTATACCCTTAGATAGAAGTGAGCAGATTTTTTAGAAACATAAAAACTCCAATAAAATCCCAGCTGAAATCAATAAAGTGTAATTATTAGTATTTCTAATTAGCAATAGTCTATATTGACTCTCGTGTGTTTGTATCTAGTCATACCTCTTTTACTTCTTTAGCCCAGACACTCCCATTAAACAGCCTGTTATATTAGAAAAGTAGTTCCTAAATTTGATATTAATGTTTCACAGCAGTGGCTGTGGCACAAAGGGACCCCATAGCACAGGTGATACCAATACATTAATTGCAACCAGTGTCTCAGAGAACAGATTTCTAATAGTTTAGAAATTACTGTGAGTGGATAAAAATAACAAAGTGTAACACGGGTCTAAAAACTTGTCTTTACATACTTACAGAATTTGAGAATGTTTTAATTCCAGAGCTAATCAATGGCTTTGCAAAGGCTGATAAACAAAAGAAAGAGGGGGAGGACTATTGTCAAAGAGTTTTCCCTTAGAGCATTGCCTTGAGGGCACGGTGGGAGACGTGAAGATTCCTTCCCGTCAGGCAGCTAAAAGGCAGCGGTTTCTTCCTTCAATCCAGTGACTCCTTGGCCTTTCCTGCCACCCTGCCCCTCGTTCCTGAAGGTACACCAAAATGAAGGCTGCAAACAGAGTCCTGAGCTCCCAGCCCTGTGAACAGGGTGGCTCAGGCCCCTGCTGATACTGCAAGGGAAGGGGAGGGGAGGAGGAGCAGGAAATCCCCCGATGGCAGGGAAGAGATGACCTTCCTCGCCGTTCATCCGAACGGCACTTTGAAGGCGCTGCCTCCGTCCTGCCCTGGAATGAGGGCTGTGATTTAGCCTTCCCCACCTTCTGGAGCCGCCGGGGTTTGTTTCCGTGGCAGCAGCAATGCAGCCGGGCCACTCTGGCTGAGCTCAGCAGGCAGCCCCGCAGCTGGGAGTAGCGCTGCGGCTCGCGGTGATACGCTGGACTTTCATATCCAGAGCTGAAATAACAAACTCGGTTCATGTAGGGGGCAGAGCTTTGGACTCATCTCTGCTTGAGAGGCCTGGTTATTTATTAATTATATTTAAAGTTTTATAACAGCTTAAAAGGAATGCGAGCCAGAGGCAACACTTCCAGTGAAGCCTCCCTTGTGCAGTGCTTGTATAATTATCTTGGTTTGATGCTGGTTTGTGCAGCTATGAAAGGCTCCAGACTGTTCCCTTCTCTGATGCCTCCATTGGACCTGGTGACTTCTTCATCCTTTGATATGGGAATGTTCTGACAGACAGACCCCCCAAAAGCACTATTGTGTTTTGAAATCCCAGAACATGGGAGTCCATCTGGAAGACCACTACAAAATCTTTCCCAATCTCTTTCTAAGGAAAATCTGAAAAATTCCTGCCTTTTGATACCCTCTTGGTGACACTACAGAGAATATTTTGCAAGCCACTTTCCTTCTCCTTAAAGTCTCGCTTGCCATAATGAGATGAGTGTGGTTGATAGACTGCAGGATCCGAATTTCTGATAAAGAGCCTGACAAAATTAGAGTATCAGGGAGTGGTGTAAGTCAGTGTGTTCAGGTGAGTTCAGAATTGAGGTATACTGACTTTTCGAGTGGGGAAATGCTTTGATAAATATATTTATGATTTGCCACTACCTTTTACTTAGTGCAAAGCAACCATTTATTCAGTAGTAGGCACTTCTGAAGTAGAAATTCCCTGGTGTGAGTGGTTTGACTTCAAAACACTGGGAACAGGAGAAATATATTTTGGCTGAGCCTGTTTGGGGCATGGATAACTAAGTCTTTCGGACTCTGCCGAAAGACTGCTTCTAAAGGTACCTGGTATTAATTAATCACTCCAGTGAGCCTACTCCGAGTTTCCTCTGGCATCCTGGGACCTGCCCCGTTCCAGGCAGCCGCTGCCATCTACAGCCACCTGCTGGCTCATCCCTGCATCCTGAATGTTCTGCACAAGCTCCTGAAAGGCATAAGGAGAAGATGGGGTGTCAGTATTTCATACCACCAATGTATTTTTTAACAAATATCACCTCTTTAATCCGAGCATAGCTTCTCCTTCTGAAGAGACCTGTTGAGAACTTTTACTGCCTTTGTGTTCTCTTTTAATGATTTTACATGAGCCAACTTTCTTCCAGACACTGAGCACATCTTAGCTAATGAAAACATTGCAGTTTTGCGTGACAGATGAGTATAATTATACCCATTTTGCAGCAGAGAGTACTGAGAATTAAGCCAGGTGAAGCTCCAAGGTCTCTTAGAAACATCACTGGTAGGGGCCCTTTTCTGACCATTCCTGCCTGCACAGTTTGATACTTGCTGGTGTTTCTTGAGATGTTAGCCCCAAGGAAGGAGAGACTGGGAGATAAGATCTGCTGCACCTTGTTAGAAGATACATGAGGAGTCCCTGGAAATCTTTTCACCCTCTGTCCTTCCCTGTTGCTGAGTTTAGCTTTGCAGAGTGCAAGCAGGGAAAGGCAGGCCTGAAAAACACAATGCAAATGCAATGTATTGCAGATGAGCTGTGGGTTGTACTTTGATTTACCAAATTTGCATAGCCAGTATTAGCTATATCCTAATGTACTTAAAAATATGTTAATCAATTAAGAAGTGCTTAGAAAATGATATGCAAACTAAATAAAATAAGGCAGCAGAAGATATGCTTAAGGAAGTGGTTCCTGAGAGGATTCTTCAGCTTGATGTCTGTGGAGAAGATGCCACCCCATTTCAGCAAGGCCTTATCAAGATAAGCTACTAAGTGACTACTTTGATTTTTGAAATAAACAATATTATCTGTGTTTCTTGATTTCTTTTAAATTAACATGCAACTTTCTGTGCTAGTTGCAAGTTTCATAAACAAACACAGCAAAGGTAACAAATGTTAATTGGACCCACTAACCGCAATGTAATATGATAATCAACAGCTTTTGTTATTTCCATTCTTTTTTTGCTGACTGTGCCATTTCTTCCCTATTCCCCTGTTCAGTGCATTAATCCTTCAGTTACCTTGTTGATTTATTTTTTCCTAGGAAACAAAATCTTCCTGGCCCATTGCGCATCTTTTCACATCTGACCTTTGGTGCTATCCAAATGAATAGAGATAGAACACTTGGTTCTACAGCTCTTGATGTTTACAAGTGTTACAAAAAACAAAGTAGATGAACAGAGGGACTGTGGTGGCAGTAAGGAAATAAACAGCTGTGATCTGAGTCTTAGACCAGTTTCAGTCTGTTCCTGATGGCTCCTCTTTGCAGACATCTCCATGTACCATCACTGAGTCTACTTCCTAACCAAGGTTCAAGCCTGCACATCTTGGGTGATCCTCATCCTCTCTGATGTATTTGTTGCCCTTGACACCACTATTAAATGTATGTTCTTTGATACCTTGTAGCATTGGGCATAAGGACTTTTCTATGCTCTTTTTGTTTCAGTTGAGACTTTCCCTCAAGCATCTTTCCCCAAAGCTTTTCCTCCCACCTCAAGGTGAAGCCTTCTCAAAAGGTATTGCTTCCCCCCAATCCTTGGTCTTCTGTCCTTGGGTAACCTCTCCTGCTGACGTGTATGTAACTATAACCTCTATCCAATTACCTTTAAAATACTTATCTACTGTTGATCTTCCACACATTGGCTTCGCATCTCACTGCCTCCGTAGTGCTGCATCCTGACAGACAGCCTGCAACCAAGCTCCCTGAAATCCGAAAAAGGAACTCATTAAAAAACAAACCCAACAGCACAGCTTTCCTTAGGTCTCTGGCCAGCAGCCAGTGTGTGTGTCAATTTAAATGTCTCTGATATTTAAATTTAGCTCCCTCTTGCTGCTGATACCATTTGGCAGAAGGTGTGCTTACAATATTATTCCCAAAGCAATTCACCAGACATCACTGTGCTACACTCAAAACTTCCCAGGAATTCACATTTTTGAATAACAAAAATGTAGGAATGACTAAATTATCAATGCTATCCTAATTGGTTAATGGCATGATTTTCTTGTTTTCATCCTCTTCTTTCTGCTCTCTGTATGTTTGTATGCTGTACCAAGTCTTCTAGCCAAGGAGTTTTTAATTGTTCATTACATACCTTAAGGTTTCTTGGAAAATTAATATGTGTTTTTACAAGTTTGGAGTTTTTTTATAGAATTGGAAGGCAGTAAAAAAGTGGTTTAGTAATGGTACAGTATGACTATAGAGCTGCAGTGCTGATATGTGGTATCAGAGGCAAATGTAATATCTAACTAAAAATGTTGTACTTCTAGCTCCCAGATTTGACATAGTTGTGCAAGGTAGTGCAGATCAGACTAGAGCTTTTCACACATTGAATATCTTGGTTTAACAAGAGAAAGGAAATAAGTTGCCTGGCATCTAGACTCAGAAGGATCCTTCAACTATATTAGTTCATGGCCTTTTTTCAGAAAACTTCAACACTTCAGAGTTGTGCAAGAATTCCCTTCATGTATTTCTTAACTTACGAATTCTTCTTCATTGAGGTTCCTAGTTTCTCTTTAGAGAGGGACTGATGAGTACTCTGGGTTTATTAGTATTCAAATCTGTAATTTTTTAAAGCATTACAGAATGAAGTTACAAAACTAGGATTCGAGAGATTCTATGTAATTTTAGGTGGTTTTGACCAAAATATAGGTGCTATTAGTTGTAATAAATCAGTAAATACATTTTTTTAAAAGATAAAATTAGTGAGAGTTACTTTTGCCATAACCTGATGATACTAACATCTGTATCTTTACAGGACCCAGATACTTTGAATTTAGACAGAAACCCCAGACTCAAGGCACAATTTTTTTGCCCCTCCTGTTTCATCTGCAGGATTTGATACAATGTATATGCTAATATGTAATCCTATACAGTCATGGCTGGAGGCATCTGCTTTTTATCTGTAATAGCTCAGAAGTGAAGCATTCACCTAGACCTAAAACACCTCCAGTTTTTATCTCAGGACATTGGAATTGGCTAGGTAAGTGCTATAGTCACCCAGCTGTTCAAGGGGGCAGTTCTAAACTGTGTATTCTATAAAATTATTAAATACCAGGAAGAGTTGGGTAAAGCACCCACTTCTTGAATGCTTTAACGACCATATTGTAGTATACTTATTTGCTTTCCTTGTCCTACTGAATATGGAGGTGTGTTGTACAAAGCAGAACTTGCCAGAATATCCTGCAGCAGATGGATAGAGTGATAGCAAAGAGGGAGCTCTGGACTAACAAATTGTCCAGAGTAATGGCACTTGAACTTTGTTTTCCCACATCCTGGGTGCCTTACCTGGGCAGCCAGATAATTACCTTGAGCATTTATCTAAATGGTCAAGCCCTGGCTATCCTTTGAAAGGCCTGTTGACCTTCATCCTGCTTTTCTTCCTAAGAGGACAATTACAACTCAGTAACTGCAGAATCAGAACCACAAATGCAAATGGTTAGAAAGCAGAAAGTACAGTAAAGCTCCCATGGATAAAATCTTGTAAATACATAATCATTTTTCATGGATAACTGCAAAAACTCCAGTCTCCTTCTGTCTTGCCCCTTAGCCCTTTTTTGTTCATGAAACCCTTATCATTAAGCTGCAGAGAAGACCTGCTCCTTTTAGCTCCTTAGAACTGTCCAGCTAGGACTTCAGGGGAGGATAGTTAAACATGCAAGTTATACTGATTTTAGTGGTAAATTTGGCAAATATAAAAAGTCATTGGTTCGTCCAGCATCAGCCTGAGTGTAGTATTTATCTGTGAAGACACCTATGGCTTGTTCTGTATTGCATCTTTTTCTTATACAGTTTTTGTTCACAATATAATAAAAAGCCTATTAAATTGAATGGGAGCTGTGTTGTTTCCTCTGTCGCTCAGCTGGAGAGTTTTTCTCATGGTGCTTTAAAAGCTCTGCAAAAATACAAGCAGGAAAGTTTCGGTGTGAGAAAACTGCTTGACATTAATTATTAATGCATATTAATATTCATAAGGAACCTAATTAGCTGGGAAAGTCATAGTGATCTTATTTGCTGATTAGCAGAGAAAACACTGACATATTTTTCCTAAGTTAACCTTGTTGACTAAAGTTTGTGTCAATGAGCAAGTGCAAGGTTAAGAACAAGAGGATAATCATCCTGGTAAGATAATAACTGCTGAAGTAAAACTGATGCAACAGTGATTTTTCAGCAGGTAAGAAATCTAAAGTCATATGATAATTCAGTTTGGAAGGACCTCTGGAGGTAGGTTGGTCCAACTCCCCCAACAAACCTGGGCCAAATTCAAAGTTACTTTCCCCAGTGCCTGGAGGGGACACTGCAGTGTTTACAAAACACCAAATGGGAAATGCTTGAGCAAGGGAGGTAGATGTAATTAGGTATAAAAGACAAAGTTAAGGGTGGTTCTTTGCAGTTTCATCCAGGGAAAAAATGGTTTTTGAAGTCATCAAGCTGTCCTGTTTGGTCAGGCAGTGTTAAAAGCAAGCAAGATAAAATGGTGAAACCCTATTTAAAATGAGTGGTTTCATTCTGATCATAAGGGAACGTCTCCCAAGTGTTGCTAAAACAAACCTCAGACTTCCTTAAAAAAAAAAAAAAAAGACAGTGATTCAGGACAACCATAAATGTACTAAGTAGTAGCTAGGCCTTATCTAACAATTTGTTTATGATGTATCTTCTCTCCTCTGGCTCACTTAGGGACCGCTGCACAAGTGGCTCACAGGAGACACCTGCCTCAGGCTGCCGGGGGTAAGGCACAAAGGCGTAGGGAGAGCAGCCACGCGGAACCGATGCGGCCCTGAGAGCTGGCTGGGCTGAGCAGCAGCGCTACAGGCACAAACACCCCCATGCAGTGAAGCGCAGCACTTCCTGCTTGCCTCCTGGCCCACTGCTCTCCATCACATTTATTAAAGCCAGGCAGTATTACTCTATTCCCACTCCTAGGAAGGGTCATTACCTAGGGATTTTATCTGGGAAGCGTTCAACCTTGTTACAGCTCTGCCCACTGCTGTTTATGCAACTCATGTTGAGGGTGAGAATCAAAGGCAAGTGAATTTCTTGTGGGAGCTGACCTTGTTCAGCAGGGCTCTGCCATCTTCAGACAATTTTCAGGTTGCCTCTTTACAGCAAGAAAAGGCTACCTCAGCTCTTATGATGGAAAAAAAAAGGTACTCAATACTTCCAGGAACTTTTAAAATTGGATTTTGGCTTCTACTATTTCCACACTGAGAATGTTGCTATTTTTACAGCTGAGACTGGGATAGCTTGACTGCTGGGGAAAAAAATTATAAAGATTCTTATGGAACAACTTGTATTTTTCCCTATAACCTGTACAAAAAGCCTCAAAATTTAAAATATCAGGAATCTTTCTTAATCATGTGAAACTTTGTGGATGCCTGATTTCTTCTTACATTTTCTTCTTATTTTTCTCCCTAATGTTTGCTTTCTGTTTTGAACCACAGCCTTACTGACTGTGCATGTTTCATTATTTGGGTCTGATGCATTGGTGATGAAATTTTTAGGATCTGCCAGCTATTCTATTGTCTCATGAAGTGTTGTAACACTTGCTTTAATTTTTCGTCTAAGGAATAAGAAGACTGCTAGTCAGAAAAGCAAGTAAAAGTCTGATTAAAATGTTGTCTTTCCAGTGGTAGCTTTTGGATTTATGTAAGAGCCAGAGACTGAATTTTTTTTACCTTTCTGATATGTTTACCAAAATGTACAATTATTATTTTGGTAATTTGACCTCTCCAATTGAAGTTTTATCAAAAGACAGTGGGTACAAAGGAAAAATTCTGAGTAATATTAATTTGTGATTATAAAATTCCTAAGATAAGCTCAAATAGTGTTTTTGCCATGCTGTTTTGAATTTAAAGCATCAGAAATTCCGGACTATCTCCCTCAGAAGATCAGTGCAATGGACTCTCAGTTCAGACCTCTTTTCAAATGCACAGGAATGTGCATACGCGTAGCTAAGGAAGATAAATTAAGAAAGGTTTAAGTAGTTGAAAAAAGGCTGTGGTATAGCCTGAAAGCTGTGAATATGAACAGCAGAATGGCAGAGGAAAGACTTATGGATGTGACCTTGAGATGAAGCTGAGAGTTGGTCTTCCTGTGACCAGGCCCTGGAGTCACACACACCCTCTTCTACAGGCAATGAAACATCCCACCAGAGTTTGCTGCTTCTGCCTGCATAGAAACGGGATCTATGTACATTGTTTGCAAATAAACAAGATTATACTAAGAGCATGTCCTATTTGTATCAACAATTTTTATTCCAGTAGAAAAAAAACCCTTGCAAGGCCTTGTAGTTTGATGATCTACTTGAGTGGGAAGGGTAACACTAGCCAAGAGTATTTCAAATACAAAACTCTTCAATGAACCTTCAGAGGCTTTGAAGAGTTTACTTTTTGTTAGCATTTTGCTCTGGGGTAGGTCACAAACTAAAATATAACATTACATTTCTAGTTTTTCTTAAGTGCTGAAGAACAGTGTGTGTGATTCTGCTGTATAAAACAAGACTAAAATGAGAATTGCTCAAACTGATCTTCGGTGCAGGCAAATCTGGACACAGCAGACAAGTAAGCAAACTGAAAAGGTTTGGAAAATAAGTAAATGGAAATCAGCAGAAAGTCTGAAATGGACCAGAAATCTCAAACATGTTTGGTACCGCTACAGCAAGGGCAGGACTTCACATAATGGGAACTTCTACAGAGCTAGTTGGAAATGCAAAAGAAAATGTTAGAAAAAAAAATTCAGAATTCTTGACAAATAGGAATACTGGACATTTGTGAGATAATGAGAGAATTTTTTTTTTGAGGAAAATATATATTTGTATGGTTTATTTTAGATGGAAAATTTCAAACAGTGAGAAGCTAACAAAATAAAACATCAATTTACTTCAGAAAAAAACTAGTTATACCAAGTTTTCATAGATGACAATAAATCAGATTAAAACAGAATTTTCCAGAAGCTGCAGATTCACCTTTATGTCCTTGACACATACGCAGTGACAGATTAAATCTGGTTGGCTGAAATTGTTCTGACTCTGGCTATCCACCAAACCTTTAAGGCACAGCTAATGCCAGAGTGTTTTAAGTCAAAAATCCAGAAATGGACTGACTCTAAATGCAACTTGCCTTATCACAGTACTTATTCCATTGAAGGGTGAGGCACATATATATGGTGGGCTGAATCTGCCATCAATTTTAATCTGCCATCACACTGTGTTTAAGCATCAAGTACAGTTCTGCTCCTGCCAGAGAAGAGGAAACTTTAGCCAAGAAATGTCATTGGACAAGATTATAAAAATGTCATTGGACAAGACTATAAAACTTGAGCAAAACTGCTCAGTCTGATCTGTGAGAAAAAAACATACTGAAAGCCAGAGAAACTGAAGTTTGTGGGTAAAATCAGTTCTACTAAAGGTATTAGCTGATCTTTAAACATTTAGCCCACCAACTGTATTTGGGATGTAGAGGAGACAAAAAATACTCTTATTCATGTAGGCAACTCTTTTTCTTTATAGCATCCCCAAACCACTTCGACCTTAGCTAATGACTTCTTTCACAGCAGCATTGCCCACTAATTCAAATGCTCCTTGCACGGTCTACTTGTCATAACAATCCTTGCATGGTTTTGAATGTGAAATCAGGACTTCTCTGGGATCTTCTCTTTGGATCTGGCTCCAAATAACAAGAATGCCTTCTGGCATCCCACACAGAGAAAGTTAATGGACAGACCTCACTTGACACAATTCTAATGAACATGTTTTGTCTTTGTTACTCTCAGTAAAGTCCCAGCACTGTTTTCTCAGACCAGATCTCCCAGGAATATTTGAATTGCTACAGCCCATTAGGTAATTACAGACCAGGATTCCTCAAATGCCAGAACATGGTCTGTGTTCAGGCTTATTTAGATCTGGCAAGACCAAGGAACAACCAAGACTATAGGGAAAGCTCAGTCAACAGTACAGTAGGATGAAAAGGGAGGGCTTCTTGGGCAGCAGGGAGCATTCTGTGTCCAGTTCCCTGAGGATCAGGTTATTTGTCCAGTCCTACTACCAGTGGCTTTTCTGTCAGAGCACCCTGAGCTCATCTCTCAATCCCTCCTGATGCCTGTGTCTGGCTGTCTGGTCAATAGTGAAGAATGAGGCTCATGTCACTGATAATCACTTCTGGCAGATGCACTTCAGCTTTGGCTGAAGAAACTGTTATCCAGCAACACATCACTTGCTTTCACTCTTGATCCATCCCAGC
This sequence comes from Promerops cafer, assembly GCA_013398275.1. NCBI lineage: Eukaryota > Metazoa > Chordata > Aves > Passeriformes > Nectariniidae > Promerops > Promerops cafer. The sequence goes on from VZSE01014922.1 coordinate 6,068,481, forward strand.
CACCAGCCAACAGGAAGGGAGGTGGCATGCATAACAAAATATTAAAACCAAAAAATAGAATATATCATCTGGTCCAACTGAGTCTGAAGATCTTCTTGACTTTGGCTCCTTGAGGAGTGGGCCCATGAAGGTCAACAAGGCCAAGAGCAACATCCCTCACCTGGGTTGGGGCAACCCCTAACATCAACACAGGGTGGAGGTGAAGGATTGAGAGCAGCCCAATGGAGAAGCACTTGGGTTTACTGTTAGACAAAAAATTCTGAATGAATTAGCACTAGGCACTTGCAGCCCAGAAAGCCAACAGTATCCTGGTCTGTGTCAAAGGAAGTGTGTCCTGCAGGTTGTGATAGAGGAGAGTTTTTCCTACCTCCACTCCAGTGAGGTCCCACCTCCAGCTGCATCCAGCTCTGGATGTACAAAGAAAGTACAAGAAAGACATGAAACTGTTGGAACACGTCAGGAGGAGGGCGGCAAGGGTGGTCAACGGGCTGGAGCACCTCTGCTGTGAAGAAGGGCTGAGAAAGTTGAGATTATTCAGCCTAAAGTCTCTGAGGAGACCTCACTGCATTTCCATACTTAAAGGGGGCTTATATGAAAAAAAGGAGATGGGCTTTTTACTAGGAGTGTGTAGTGACAGGACAAAAGGCAAGGGTTTTAAACTAAAAAAGGGTAAATTTATTAGACATAAGGAAGAAATTATTTTACAGTGATGGTGTGATGCTGGAACAAGAAGTTATCCAGAGAAGCTGTGGATGCTCCATCACTGGAAATGTTTAAAGTCAGGCTGGATGAGGCTTTGATCAGCCTGACCCAGTGCAAGATGAGATGCTGGACTAGATGATCTTTCAAAGTCCCTTACAACCCAAACCATTTTATGATTTTACGATTCTTCACCCCAAAATTCAGACTGTTGAAATAGAGAACAGATGGAAAGGTTGCTGTAGATGATAAAACAGAAGAGGCCTCCTTTTCTAGGCTCTTCTTTGTCCCTCTGTGTTGCAAATAACTGTTTTAAGGTCACTGAAAGAATCACTTTCAAAGGAGAAATATTGACAAAACCAGTTTTAATATAAAAGCAAAAGCATGACAAAGTTTGTTGGCAAGTTTTCACTCTATTACTTACCAGGTGGTTAAAGCACACAGAGCAAACAAAAATCCAAAATCCAAAATCCAAATTCCAAAATCCAAAATCCATCCATCCATCCATCCATCCATCCATCCATCCATCCATCCATCCATCCATCCATCCATCCATCCATCCAAACTGAAATAAATCCCAAACTATCTATCTACAGGCTGGGAGGAGTGGGAGTGGTGAGAAAAGGATAGGGATAAGGATAAAAAGGAATAAAAGGAATAAAAGGAATAAAAGGAATAAGGAAGACCTTCCTGTCCCCGCACTAAACAGAGCCTGGACTTGACCAACAGGTAATGCCTAAGGGCCCAACAGCACTTAATCTTAAGAACACTCAACAGCATTTAGCACTTAACCTTAACAGCACTTAACATCACTTAATCGATAACTGAAGTTAAACTTGATAAAGGATTCATATAAAATTTACAATACCCCATCAGTAACTCATTTACAGGCCTCACTTGCTTACAAATCTGAAGTACTTAAGAATCTAGGAGAGCAACATTCCTAGTACATTTGTTATAGCATATTCGCACTTGCATGCACACAGACATAAAGGAGTCTGTACAAGGTATATCTGTGAAAAATTCCCCTTGAATTCAGTGAATTACTCATGGCTGCCTTTGCATCTTCTCAACGGTGAAGGGTTGAGCCTTAAGGTGTGGAGATACCAGCCACATCATTTAGCAGTCCTCTGAGTTTAGCAAACTTCAGGTTTAGCAAACTTCAGAGCTTGCTGGCTCTTAGAGGCCTCACTCAGAGGGATTTTGCTGTTTGCAGCTACTGCAATCCAGGAGAGCTCCAAGGGTCTCACTTTGCACTGCTGTATGCAGGGTTGCAAGGAAGTTGGCTTTAGTCAGAGTAATTTTCCCTCCTGGCTGCAATTCGGGTCAGTAACTTTCTTTGAAAGTTTGATAATGAAAATATTATTCCCCTTGGGTTGTTATTCAGGCAAGAAAAATAAATTTCCAATGCTGTTTGTTAAAAAAGCAGGAGCTCATTATACAGCACTAGTTCCTGGGAGCAGAGGAGCTGAGCCCAGGTGCTGCTGATCAAGGTCGAGGCCTAATGAAGGATTCTCAGATCACAGTGAGACTGTGGGGAAGAAAGTGGGATGCACCATCACACTCTGATGCATTTGCTTCAGACTTGCCTTTTTTTTTCATCTTCTTGCAGTCACTGTATTTTTGGGAATTCTCTTTATAAGCTCAGCTCAGGTACTTGCTCATGGAGGAAGCAATCCCTCCCCTTTCCCAGTCATTCCACTGGTAGAGTCATATTCATCCTCATTTCATTATGTCAGCTATCAAGAAGTAACAAACTAATTTCTCCCTCTGCAAGGCAAAGCTGCATACTTCTTTAAGATTTTCAGCTAGCATTTTCAAATAGGCTGTTGTAACACTCACATGCTAGTCTGCTTTTACCTTCAAATCTGACATATACAGTTGACTCTGCTACAGTCAAGTACTTCGGTTTTGTGTTTCAGATTTTTCCTAATATTTTATTTAATTAGCTTCCCTTGTCATTTTATAGATGCTCACAGGGTATCTCAGGAGTGGAAGGAGAACTACTTCCTTCATTAGCTCTACTTTCCTCGCACAGTTTTCCAGCTGATAAACAGCTGGTTTTGAAACCACGAGAGAATAAAAATTCATAGAACTGAGTTCTAGGGGGGGACACAGTAATTTAAACTGTCACATGTAATACAAACCATCTTATGTCAACCAATTACTTGTGTTGAACAAAAGCATAGCTTGTGGTTGACTAAAATATATACATGACACCCGATTTACATAAAATCATGTCTCTATCATCTCACCAGAGATCAGTTCCAGGCATTAATCACACTTAGCACTAAATATTTGGACCTTATTCTTCATTTGAATGACTCTGGATCTGTTGGCAGCCACTGCTTTTGAGCTACTGCTGTTTGAGTAAGAAATGCATTGGCACACAGAACTTTTTTTTCCAGAGGTGTTTCTTTACTACAATCCACTTCTCAGTCATTTTTTTACACAAATTCAACACAATCAGTATCTTAAATATCGTGGTGAAATGCATTTTCTCAAGTCTAAGAAATCAGGTATAGACCTTTTTTTCTCATATTTTTTTCAATTATTAAGGTTGATTTTTGTCCTTGAGAACACAAATTCCCACAGGCCATTCTGGCATCATTATCAGCAATACCATATACCACAGTGAAATACTTTTACTTTCCTTACTTGCTGTGCTCATTTATACATCCAAAAATTACTGCTTTAATACCTCTTGCTACAGCACTTTCATGGATATGCATGCTTAGTGAATTTCACAGTTGCCGCTTTCCATACCAGTCCTTCATTTTGTATTGACTAAAGTTTCCAGAGAGCTTTGAAGATCTGTGATGCTAAAGATATATAAAGCATGAGTTGAGCCTCAGGTACCTGTCAGTTTTTCAAAAAATTCTGCATCAACCAGTTAAAATAAAACTGAAAAAGCAGAAAAAAACTGAAGGCACAGATTGAGAAGTACAAATAAACCGAAATTAGTGATTAAGTTTAAAATAAGTTAAATTTCTCTACCGAAATCCTCATATCTAGCTTTAGTCCGTTTCGATGGCAAACTAGTGGACATGGCAGAAGCGCGGCTGAGAGACTGATTCAGACAAAATACTGGTGTGCAATTTAGCAAAAGTCCACAAGAGGGGGGTACCAGCCACAAGCAAAGCCTGCTCTGGAAATGAGACCTGCCTGGGTAGGTCTGCAGAGGGTTTTGCAGGAAGGTTTCACTTACATGGCAGGGCTTCTGGGGACCCTTTGGAGATGACAAAAGTCATCTTAGACTTAGCCCGACCTCGCTTGTTTTTAGGATTCTAAAGTAACTGAAATAGTTTCTATAAAAAATAGTTGATAATAACATGTATTGAAGTAAACAATTGAAAATATCCTATCAGTTACTTCAACTTTTGAGATAATAGGAAACAAAGTCTGGTTCTAGAAAGAAATACAGCAGCACCTAACCATAGAATTTGTTCCCATGACTTTACAGGAAATGTAAAAAACCCAGATATCCCTTTTTTACAGGGGAGGTTACTGAGTCAAAACTGCAGATCTTACTTAGGCCAGCACTGCTCATATATGACTGCACCATACAGAGCAGTACTTAAATCCCCATTTAACCCTTTTTCTTACATTTTGGCCCTAGATACTTCGTGTGGGTTTTTTCCAGTCTTGAGAGCTTGAAACGCAAAAGTCTAAAGTGCGAGTCTTAAAAAATTTGTTTTAGATGATGATTTTGAATGCAGCGCCATTCTCTTTTTCTCAATGCTGAATGCTATGTAGAGAAGTACTTCTGTAATCAGGACACTGCGATAGCTGTTTGTCTGAAGAATCAAAAGCTCAACCTGAGGATCCTGACATTTCCGAACAATACAGCATGAACTTCTCCAGCACTGATGAAAGCTGAAGGCAACAAGTGTTCTTGAAAATCAGTTTTAGCTAAGAAAACTTAGGTAACTTTAGGTAAATGTGTGTAATTTCAGGTAAATCCAGTCTTTATGTTTCTTGACCTTTAGATTTCCCCTGAAATGCATTTGTACTCATTATGCACTCCTTTCTCCTTTTGAAAGGTAGATGATTGCTGGTTACTTCTGCTGTCATCCTGGAGATTTGAGAACCTGGCAGCTATTGTAACTTAGATCTATTACAAGAGGGTGCAATGGAAATGCAGTAATTGTAGCTGAAACTCCAGGTCTGGAGGAAAGGGACAAGGGCCCTTTTCCCAGTAGAGGTGACTATTAGCTTATTGCACACAAGTACAGAGTCCTGCAGGAGGCCATAAATACTGTTAAAGCACTTCCTACAAGGGTTTCATGTAGGAATATTCATCTTCATTTTGACAGAGGGGCTCTGGAGCATCTAAAGAGTGACCACAGTCTACCATGGGTAGAGCAGTCTTGGAGACAATGCTTATCCCACCAGTCCTTGCCATATACCTGCCAACCTCCATGTTTTTCCCTCACTCTTAGTGACTAAGGGAAGGGAGATTACCCTTCTCAACTTAAGTGTGAGTCCTCTTGGCCTTCCACCAGCATGGTGCTTGTGGCCGGTTGTAGTAGGCAGCAGCTCTACAAAGCCCGACTTCTTCAATGGCTTTACAGAGCATGTCCATCGCCTGTCCTGGACATCACTTGTGAGGGACCCAGCTGCTCCCCAGAGGAAGAAAGGAAGCCAGGAATGACCATCAGCAAGCCTGATTCTGTTCATCAGTATTCTTGAAAACCAGCCCAATCTTATACACAAAAGGACAAAATTGGGAGCCAGGGACCTGCCCTAAGCTAGGGAAAGCAGAATCCATGGGACATGGACTTGGCATTGACAAAAACATACGGAAGATGCTTGAGCTGGGGCAGAACTAGAGAAAGACATTCAGCAGTCACCATCTAGAGATGAAGGGTGGAGACAGGCAGCAGTTTGGGCAGCTGACTATAATTGCAGGAGTGAAGTGGGCTTGAGTCATGGTTCTGGCAGCCTGAGTAAAGAGACTAAGTGAGCTTCATCTGAGGTACAGGTTATGTTCCTCTGGTGAAGGAACAGCATGTGAGAAGGCAGAGCAACCTTTCATCTAGGGGGTCCACTGCCCCTCATTCAAAGCCAAGTTTGATATAGGTCAGTGAATTTTAGTCACTTTTATTGAGAAAATTATTAAGGTGGGGAAAACAACCATGAAAGCCTCACCAGGTAAGACAAACAGCATAAGAAGCAGTTGAAATTCTAACACTTAGAAGCATATAAAGGTTAGAGGACAATTCTGATATGAAAGACAAAAAACAAATCGGAGATCAGAAGAGATCAACTCAGCAGTACTGAGGACATCCCAGCTCCACAGAGCAATGGAAGTCAGCCCCTCCCCATCTGACTCATGTCCCCTTCTGACAAGCAAAGAGCCTTAGGACATCTTACCATGGCCAGTGAGCCCAGTAGCTTATTAGTTCTAGCTCAGTATTTGTTATGTATTTTAATTTAAAAATCTTTGGGTTTGGCAGTTGGCTCTTCAGTGTTTATCCTGCCTTAAGAGTTTTTGCTTAGAAAATAAAAGTTAAGTGGCTTCTTTGTTTCACTACCTCCTCTGGGCTGGGTGAATCACTGTAGAGATCAGTATCTTCAAGGAGATGAAAGAAGGGATGTTAAGTTCCACTAAATTAGGCTTAGACTTTAGAGGTAAATCCAAAAGTGCATTTTGTTTAGGAGTGCTTTTTCCAGTTTTTGAAGATTAAGAAGCAGTTGCATCCCATAATGAGAAATTAGAGTAGATGCAGAAGAGACTGACTGAAAAGAAACAGGGAAGATGGATGACAGAGAAAATATACATAACTGAGTGGAAGAACTTATCTGCATCTTGAAATGATGTATTTTCAGAAGGCTTTATCACATGCTCCTAGAGTCTAAAGAGACAATCTTTAGTTTACAAAGCAAGCAAGCAACCAACCAAAAACCCTGCTAAATGGAATTTGCTAGCTGTGTGGATCCTCTCCTTGTTTTGTAGGTCAGACATCTTGCTGTCATGTGCTCCTCTACAGTCTATAATTACAGGCTGTCCTCATTCTTACTGACATTTCCAACCTATAATATTTAGTCATAAATTTCACCTATCTTAGATGCCAAATGATTTGGGCTTTTATTGGCAAGCAGTATTATTTGTTATGAAGTCATGTGGAATTTAGTATGTGGCAATTAATCCTCCTGAGATTCATAGAATAGAACAGAATAATTGAGATTGGAAAATACCTTTAAATTTATCAAATCCAACCATTAACACAGCACTGCCAAGTCCACCCCTAAGCCCTGTCTCTAGGCACGACATCTACTCTTCTTTTACATACTTCCACATTTAGTAACTCCACCACTTCCCTGGGCAGCCCGTTCCAGCCTGACAACCCTTTCCATGAAGAATTTTTCTCCTAATAATCAATCCAAACCTCCCCTAGTACAACTTGAGACCATTTCCTTTCATCCTGTCACTTGTTACTTGGGAGAAGAGACCAACCCCCATCTAGTTAAAATCTCTTTTCAGGAAGTTGCAGAGAGCTATAAGGTCTCCCCTGAGCCTCCTTTTTTTCCAGGCTAAACTCCCCCAGCTCCCTCATCAGACTTGTGCTCCAGTAAGTTTGCTCAGCAGCAGGATAAAGTTACTCAAAGCAGAGTTAATGTGGATTAATTCCTTTAAGTTTGTTTGGTTTGGGGGTTTTTTTAGTATTTTCTAAGTGCTCTCTCCTGTTCCCATCTAGTTTTCTGACTTGTCCTTCCTATCTGCCCTCCAGAGCTCACCTTTCTGAATTTCTAGAGCATGGATGGATTACTGTAGATATGTAATTTGCAATTCCACCTCAAAGGAATTCACAAATACACCCAGCTCTTCTGTTCATACAGCTCGTGCACCTCTTGCTTCAGCATTGCTGCATATTGAACTTGAAGATGTGATTGTCTTCTGGGTGAACCTGAGCTCCAGCTGTGTAGGAACAAACTACTTACCAAGCAAACAATGGAGTGAAGCAGCCTCTGGGGTCCATAAAGAGAATGTTTGGATTTCATATGCAGATAAAGCAGTACAGAGGCTGCACTTCTGTTCAGTGCTGTGTAACTGCTCAAAACGAAAACATTTTTTAAAAATTCTGCTGCAATGCTGAGATGATTCTCCACTCTAACTCTGCCTTCTGGTTCTTCACCCCTTTTTTTCTTTCTCATGATCTGTAGCCTATCTGCTATTTATTAACCCTACTCCTACATCACCATCTTCTCACCATAAGCCTGAAGATTGTAGTGCCTTGTGAAAACGTTTTGATGTCTTCAGCAAGGAACAACTAGGAAATGTCTGTGAAACATATCATCAAAATCAGAGAAAAACACAAAACAGTGTCACAAACTGGTGTGAGGACTGTAATTTTTAAAATAATGAGTTAGCCTCTCCCTTTCCATCCTTCCATCCTAGTCATCTTGCAATTATGAATATCATTGGCTGAACACCCACTGACTCTACAGAGTAAGAAATGAGGTAAACATATTGATAGTATATTAAAAAATCACCATGTGAAATCAGAGATAAAATGATAGAAAAATGGTCAGCATAATACCAGCCTTAAACAGAAAACAGAACCAAGAAGGAGACAAATGCTTATAGGTGTAGCTGTTGGGACTGCCACAGGATATGTAGCCATTGGCTACACCACAGCCTGTGTGTTGCGTGTCCCTCAAACCCAAATAACTTTAAATTACTGCCTGGATTCCCCAGGAATTACAGCTTTGCCCCCAGATAGGCACCATTTTAAATATTCTGTACTATCTAACTGCAAAGAACATAAGAGCTAGTGGCTTTAATTCCCTAATTATGCATTAATAAGAGACAAATAATTTCATAATGTTCCTGCTGGAATAGAGAGAAAATATTGCTAAACATCCCTTGGTACACTTTAATAATACAATATATCATCAGGATGAACTTTCATGATGTGTTGCATAATATTTTTAACTTCTTAATATAATTCCAGATCATGCTTTACATATATATTCGATAATGTTTTTGCTGTTGTTCAGATACTTAGCTGGTTTTTTGACATTCATTAAAATAATTCCGAAAACATTTACAGAGTTCATTGTGATAAGTCTTGAAAATATCCAGCTGCACTGCACTACTTCTTTTAAACAATTTAACCACTCAGCTTCTCAATAAAATGCCCACATAAAGGACAGCAGTTCTTTTATTCCTTCACACACCCACTGATATAAACACAATGATTACAGCTTTTTATGTAAGTGGTCTCTTGCTTCAGAGCTTGAAGCATCTCTGATTCTGAGTAACTGCAGTTTTATGTAATTATTCTTCTAGTTCTTCAGGATCCCTACCACGCCTCATCCAAACATTTACCAGGCTCTGCTGCTTCTCATGATGATGAGTGAAATACAAGAATAGATCTTCTTCTTTTGTCTTTCAGTCTACACACCAGACTTGCTCTATCTACCTACCTGTGCAGGTAGAAGACCATTACTAATTAATTAATGACAAGGATGCATAGTGAGACCAGGCTCTTTGTCACATTTAGCACATCCATGGACAGCAAGGGTCAGTCTCACACTGCACACACTGTCACTGACACTGCAGACATTGGTCCTGATGCCTGTGCTCCTGGGGTTGTGACCAGAAACCAGGGACATGTGTTTTATGGCTCTGCAGCTTAAGATGGCTCAGAATGATGCCTGCTTCTGCACAAGAGGCAGGCTTCATCAACTGATTTATTTTTTATACCCTGGAGTTCAGCCAACCATTTCTGGTTATTGCAACATCACACCACTGCCCTGCCAATTTCTGATTGCCAAAGTCTGAAAACAGCATTTTGCTGAGGGAAGCTGCATCTTGAGAAGGGTTAAAAGAAAGACTGCTCAACTCCAACCTGTTCTTTGGAGCCTTGATTTCTGGGTTGTAAAGTTGTCATAAAATTTTAGAAATTCCTGCTTCAGCCTTTTCATATTTGCCACTGTGAGATTTAAATCATTAAAAGAATTTTCACGGTAGTCATTTTGACAGGGTAATGCAAATGAAACAAGAAGTTCCTCATTCTAGAAAAAAAAAACTAAAAATGTTCAGGAGTGAACATAAATTGTAAAGTTGGAAAAGAACGTCATGGCATTTAACAACAATAAAATCAGTAGCTCTATCTAGCTATTTACCTTATATACAATAACATAAGCAAAAAAAATGGTAGCTCTTACAGTGAACTTACATTTCAAGAAATGCAAATATGCCAAGCTCTTCACCACAGCCAGGAGAGTGAGTAAATGAAGAAGGAGCAGGGAGACACCCATTGTCAATGTCTTGGCTGGAATTACAGAAATGTTCTGATAGGATCCAAGCCTCGAACAGATGCACCTATCAGAATTCTGTAATTGCTTCAATTCCCAGCACTAACCACTCCAAACAGAGGTATCAAGAAAAATGACTCACAAATTACATAACCTTGAAAGAAATTTTGCATGAGTATTTCATATAGAGAAGGCAATTTTTTTGGGATGGAGGGAGAATAAGCATGCAGTTTTGTTGATCACCTAATAAGATTTAATTATAGCCTGCAGCCAGAGAAACACCCACAGTTACTCTTTCCCATACCTTCCATGGATTGCTGCCCTCTGCTCTGGCTCAGGCACAGTGGCTACAGGGTGACTTGGACAAGACAGAAGTGCATGTTTTGCAGTGGGTTACACATACCTGTTGTGATCAAAATAACCTTACAGCTGCATTAAGCAGGATCCTCACAGGGTGAAGAGTTTCATGTACTTGGCACTAAAGGGAAAGAAGAAATTCTGCTCTAGTCTTAAAATCGTCATTCCAGTGTCTTCATTCACAGGATTCTGCTTCCTTCTGTTTCCTTATCTACCATCCTTTCTATTAGCCACTTCAGCTTGTTCTGCTCCTTGGTACAGTTCTGCCTATGCACTTGCATTAGTCTGGTATTAATTTTCAGAAATTGTTGGCTCATGTATATCAATTTACATTTCTTAGTCTTTAGAAGGTTTGTGTTGGTTCCAGTAACTTGAAGGCTATGGCTCTTGTGTTTGGTCTCTAGCATGAAATACCCAGAAGGGTTAAATAAAGTTTAACTTGATCTGTGGAGATTGGACCATAAGGAAAAGGCATTTTTAGCAGGCACAAGGAATATTTATAAACTGAACATAGGAAATCAAGTGCAGATGTATTTAAGAAGTTCAGTCTCCAGTGGTTTAGAAATTGTTGACAGCTGTAATAACCCTTGTTGAAACTGGGGAAAAGCAGCTCCTGCTGTGAACATGTTTTTACAGATAGATGTCTAAGAATTTGGATTCTACTGCTGCACCAGAATTCATTTCATTGTTGAGGGAATAACCATCATTGTTGGATGAGACCCATGTTATTACCAAGTAGAAAAACCTGTGTTTGATCTCTTTAGCTCACAGGATCTTTACTTTTAGCCTAAACTGACTGATCTGATGAAGGACCAAGGCCCCATCTCTTAATGGCTTCCAATTTCACCTGGATTTATTCAAAAGTGTCAAACTGATTTAATTTCATTTTACTAAGAAACTACCAGATATTTCTCCCCTTTTCAAAACCTACTCAATTTTACCACTGGAAAGATCTCATCTCCTTTAGCTCCATGTGGATATGATTGGTTTTGATTATTCTTGCACCAGTTCCTGCTGAAGTCCTGTCATGTTTCACAGGTTCCTCAGTTTTAAATACTGTTATGCTGTGACAGACAGACATGTTCGATGTTGAGTCATTGTAACAAGTACACAGCCCAAGAAAAGTCCCTCTTAGAGAAATGGGAGGACCGCAGGTTAGTGACCTTGAGGAGTTCAACGCTAAAAGAGGAAGCTCAGGTTAATCCTGGGCTGCATCAAAAGCAGTGTGGCCAGAAGGATGTGGGAAGGGATTCTGCTCCTCTGCTCTGCTCTGGTGAGACCTAATCTGGAGTGCTGTGGGGAGCCCAACACAAGACACACATGGATCCATTCGAATGAGTCCAGACGAGGGCCACAAAGTTGATCAGAGGAGACGCAGCACCTCTCTCATGAAGACAGGCTAAGAGTGATGGGGTTGTTCAGCCCGGAGAAGACTCCGTGGAGAACTTAGAGCACCTCCCAGTATGTAAAAGGGCTACAACAGAGCCAGAGAGCGACCTTTCACAGGGGCATGGAGTGACAGGACAAGGAGGAACGGCTTCCAACTGAAGGAGACGAGATTTAGATTAGATATTAAGAAGAAATTCTTTACTGTGAGAGCGGCGAGGCACCGGAAAAGCTGCCCAGAGAAGCTGTGGATGCCTGGTTCCTAAGTGTTCAAGGCTGGGCTGGACAGGGCTTTGAGCAACGTAATCTAGTGGCAGGTGTCCTTGCCCAACCTTCCAATGTCGCTTCCAACCCAAACCCTTCCACCGTTCTCTGATTTCTCCGACGGGCGTTGCTTTCCTTCGCGCTCCCCGAGCGCTGCCCTCGGCCTACCAGCGCCCCTCAGCGGCCCCGCCCCTCACCCGTCACTACGGCAACACCGCCCCGCCCTTCGCGTCACATCGCCCGGCGGGCGAAAGCCCCGCCCGCCCGGCGCTCCGATTGGTCGGCGGCCATAGCGCCATCTCGGCATAGCGCCGCCGATTGGCCGGCGCCGCTGAGGCACGGGCGCGCGGTGCCCGCGGGGCGGCGGCGGCCGTTACTCATTAGCATGGCGGCGGGGCCGCCCCTCCCGCGGGCCGCCTTCGCCATTCGCGGCTATTGCTCCTCGTTCCCTCTCACACCCCCCATTCCTGCCGCGAGGCGCCGCCGGGCGCCGCGACCGGGTCAAGGAGGGAGGCAGCGGTACCGCATCTTCTCTCCGTGAGGCGGCTGCGGGGTGCCCTGGTGCGGGCAGGTAGAGCAGAGCATCAGCCGCGCCCCCCTGGGCGTGCACCGTTCTCCCCCCGCCCCACGCGGCGCCGCCGCCTCATCCGCGGGCGTGAGGGCTCCGGCCGCATTCCCGCTGCCGGCGGAGGAGAGTCCCGGCACCGAGCGGGACTGGGCACGGCAGAGGGGTGACCCGGGGGGCGGTGAGACGAGCTCCAGCTCCTCCGGCATCGCGTGTCCGGGAGGGGATTCTTGAGAAGACGTTTTATATGTTCTTATTTTCCGGTTTCAGAACCTCTGTCCAGACTCCTGTGGCAGCCTGGCGAGGTGGGGCTTGTTCCTCTTCTGGAGCTCCTTGTTTTTCCATTGAAATCTCCCCACCTTCCATTGGAGAGGAAATCGTCGCTTTTCTATAGATACATTTTTTCATCCCTTCCACGAAACCCTATTTTCGGCAGCATCCATCTGCGGTGAAGCTTTGAAGCAACAACCGGGATCAGTGAGCCTCATGATGTGGACCTTTCTGGGTATCGCCTCCTTCATTTACGTGTATAAAAAGTGCGGAGACCTCATGACTTACGCTAATAAGGAGGTGCTGCTGTCTGTGCTGGTGTTTTTCTCGCTCGGCTTGGTGCTGTCGTACAGGTACCACTTTAGGGGGCCCAGGCAGCGGCAGCAGCAGAAGCAGAAGTCACACCGGGGGATGCTCTCTGATGTGCTTTCAGCTTTGCCGCTGGTTGGCTTCTTCTGGGCCAAACCAACCCCGGCATCTCAACAAGCTGAACAACCCAAATCCAGAAAGGTAAGTTGGACTCAGACGCGGCACATGGGGTGCAAGGTCCTGCTGCTCTTCCCTTTGGCCACTGACCCTCTGCCCTGGTGAGGGAAAAGAGCTAAGAAAGGGGTGGACAGGGTTTGTCTTTAGAAGCTGGATGTTTGATTTGTCATATTTTGTGTTAGTTTTGGATGGCAAAAGAAAGAGTGAAACTTACTTAAGTGGTAGACCAGGGGTTTTCTAGCATTAAAGCAAATATACTTTAAGACATATTTGGAGTAAATTATTATTATAGTAGCAGAAAAATATCTTCAGTTGCCAGTCTGTTGTAGAGATGAAGGACTGGAGAATCTCTCCTATGAGGAAAGGCTGAGTGACTGTCCAGCTGAGAGAAGAGAAGGCTGTATGTAAATACCTGAAGGGAGGGTGCAAAGAAGGCTGTGCCAAGGCTATTTCCGTCAATGCCTGGTGACAGGATGAGAGGTGATGAGCACATACTGAAACAGAGGATGTTTGCACTGAGCATCAGGAAGCACTATTTACTGTCAGGGTAACTGAGTACTGCAACGTTTCCCAGAGAGGTGGAAGAGTCTCCATCCTTGGAGACATCCAAAACAGGGCCCAGGCCAGTCTGCTCTGACCCTGCTTGAACAGGGGCTTTAGATCCCATGATGTCCAGAAACCCTTTCCAGCCTCTGCCATTCTGTAGCTCTTTGATGAGCTTACTAATATCTATGGATAAAATACATTTGTTTACACAACTGCAGATGGAGTTACTGGGAAATGATTGCTGTGGAGAGGTGTAGGTGGTGCCTGGAGCTTAGCTGGAGTTCTGCCATCCAAGACTATAAACTGGACATAGGTATCCAGTACCTCTCTGGTCAGCACTATTTAGCTACTTTCCTCTGTACTTCTGGGCATTTTCACTTGAGCACTGACCCCTCGCAAAGAAGAACATTAAACTGGTTTTGGCTGCAAGTCAAAGGTTTTTTATTTTGATTTTGTTTTTCTCTTAAAGCCTGCCTTTACCAACTTCTTGTGTTACCTGAATTCAGATAGTTAGTTTTGCACTCTCTTGCTGTATTGTAGATATAAATATGACACTAGGACACTAGAAATTCTGGTGTCAGTGTGTTTCAGTGATGCAATCGTTTTTACCAATGTCAACAGTGCAGTGCTGAGGCATTTGTGAAAGACTGAATTGAACTCTCATCTACCAGCTGGAGAAATGATTTGCAGCTTTGCACTGGAGTTGCCCTTAAAATGATTTTTCACTTTGAAGTGTATGTGATTACATGCCGTTGGGAAGGTTCTATAACAGAGATGGTTTAAGATACCAGTTTCTGTATCAACTGATGTCCAATCCAGTATATGTAAATTCTTAACAGCTTTAAATGTAGATGAATGGTGATTTTGCGTATACTTTTAGATGGTAGGTGAGTTTTTATTTCAGGACTACTTCTTAAAAGCATTTCCCAGGCAGCTGCTTCTGCTGACACTTTTCCATTCTGAATATTACCATAAGTTGCTATTTTGTTAGTTAGGTAGGTTCACTTAGAGTATAATTAAAAAGGAGTATGTTTTCCAGAGAAATACATTTTCCAGTAAATCTAATACCTTTTTCATTGTAAAGTGCTAAGGCCTCCATGCAGTAGTAGTTCACTGGCGTGAAGGTATCAGTTTTACTTCATAGGACAAGAGCATGGGACAGCATTTCCTTTCTGCCTTTTACTAGCTTTCAATCTCTCTGACAGTTTTGTTTGTGGTTTGTCTTTGATCAGCAGGGCAGGTTTTAGCCAGGGTCTTGGTTTTGTTTGCAACGGTGTTGGTTTTTCTTTTCTCTGCTTGTTGTGCTTTTGTTGCCTTGTAGAGTATGACAGATCCAATTTTGGACAAAACTAAACTGCAAGATGCCTTCCAACTACCAATGCACCCTCAGTACCCTGGCTCAGAGTAGAGCTACTCCGAAGTCAGCCCTCTTGACAAGGTTATGGTACAGATCCATTGGCACATGTAACTTTGTTGGCTTTGTTTTCTAAAGGGTAAAAGAGAGGTGAACTTCTCAGATGTATATCTGACAGAGACTGCTCCAAATACAACATTGTCACCCCAATATGATCCAGAAATTATCATTGTGGGATCGGGTGTCCTTGGTTCTTCCTTGGCCACGGTGCTTTCAAGAGATGGAAGGAAGGTGACTGTGATAGAGAGGGATCTGAAAGAACCTGACAGGATAGTTGGAGAATTGCTGCAACCTGGAGGATTTAATGCTCTTCGAGACTTGGGTCTTGAAGGTGGGTACATTTCAAAATGTAAATAGATCTGTAACACAAGATTTACTACACTCAACAAAGTATTTAGTAAAAGCATGCCTACAGGAAAAATTAAGAAAAACATTATCTGCACTTAACATTTGAATTAAAATAGCTTGTGTATTTCCAGTTTGCTATTTTGAAAATACTCTTCTTTCAACATGTGTATTTTACTTAAGAAAATTGGACCCTATGTAAAGAAATGCCTTTAATAAATAATTAGGCTTTCTTAAAGACTTGTTTTAACCCATCTGTTTGCTTGTATCTTGCAGATACGGTAGAAGGTATTGATTCTCAAATAGTAAATGGTTACATAATTCATGACCTAGAGAGCAAGTTGGAGGTTGAGATTCCTTATCCAATATCTGAAGACGGACATGTGGCCAGTGGAAGATCTTTTCATCATGGCCAGTTTATCATGGGTCTCCGAAGGGCAGCTATGGCAGAGCCCAAGTGAGTCATGTTGTGGACATCACAGTTGGGATCCAGAGATTCAGCAGCATTGTTCCCATCATTTCCATGAGATTCCTTAACCATTTCCCAACACGGAGAGCTGTGATGAACAAGAGTGAGGGAAAGTAGCAGCTGTAGCTACTCATTCTGCTCTCTGTAGACAAGTTCATAAGTTACATACACATCATATATATCATATATATATCATCCTTTGGGACAACTTAATCTTTAAGGGAGTATGGACTTTAAATATTAGGCAAGGTATTTGCCCATCTGTATGAGAGAACAGTTCACAGGTGAAGGGTTGATTCTCTTCTGCTGATTCTGGGGTTTGGCATTTTACTACTTCACCAAGAAGTAGTTACCTCTTCTTGGTGAGCAGTGCACAGACCTTCTTTAGGCAAGGCATGAGTGGCAAATCTGGCATGATTTCTTAGATCACAGAATAGTTTGGGTTAGAAGGGATGACCTTTAAAGGCCATGTAGTCCAACCCTCTGGCACTGGGCAGTAGCATGTAGCTTTTCCACTGATGTTATCAGTGATGACAGAAATCAGGCGTTTACATTTGTATGTTGTTTTGCTTTCTTTTTTGACAACAAGTGAGCCAAAGTAACTAAAAAGCAGCACTAGATGAAGTAGCTCTTTCCAGTTAACAACTTGTATGTTTCAGAATCTTGAAGACAACTTCTTTTCATAATGAAAAGAAAAATTTGGTGTTTTCTTTCCTCTATAAAAGAGATGAGAAGTAAACTTTTATTGAAAAAGAATAGATTCTAGGTGCTGCTTTCTGTGTTCTGTCCCTTTACAGGGGACATATGGCATGATGATATTCTTAGGGGAAAAAATTATTTACGGGGAAAAAATAAAAAAAAAATACCACATATATCCCTTTACAAGGGACATATGGCATTATCATATTTTTACGTGACATCTTTATTCTGAGCTGGAAAATTGCTTTCTCCTTTCATATTTGTTATATTAATTACTAAAAGTGGCACTAAAGATAGCAGCTCTGTAGTACAATTAAAATTAATGGTGACTGTGTTCATTAGCTCTGAAAGCTGAAGCCTTGTTGAGGCTCTGAGTTCAATGAAATTTGGGCATCTGAGTGCTCAGCTTGAGGGAAAAACTCCAGTACCTGTACACAGTCTTTGAAGCAAAAACTTGCAAAAATCACATTTGTGACTTGAATTAAATTCTTTTCCATTTTCCACACACTCTTGAATGTTTGTTTTGCATATGTTTGCTTGCCATTTAATTTGTGGCATAGAAAACTGTATGTTTATGTGCAGCGGAATGTCAAGAACTCTTAATAGTGCCAGGAGATTTTGGGTTTTCTTACAAAGCTTTTGAAGGTATAGGGGATAATTATTACTGATTAGTATATCCTCTTTATAAGCACTAGATCATATAAATGTATTTCAAATAAGTAAAGTTATTTTTGCAGTAGAAAGAGGTAGGGCATCATTGGTTTATAATAATAAGCTAATTATATATAATTACAAACTCACTTGTAGTGGATGAGAATGAGAAGAAAAAGTGAGCGCTTAGCCAGGTAACTGAAATGCCAGCTATAAAAGAAACTTAGAGCTGATAGGATCTGCAGGACTCTGATTCCCTGGCATGCTGCTGCAGTCCCTTGCTGTTGATGTTTCTGTTGTGTCCTCACTCATAACCATTCATATTTTGATACAGCCAACGTGCCTGTTGCCTGTCAAATTAAGCCAGTCACAAGCTGCTCTGAAATGTCTGCTGGATGCCAGGAAAAAAAATAATTGAACTGCTTGTATTCCTTCCAAGAGCCTAAAATAGCAAGCTGTTGTATTCTCACGTGCACCTTTAGCTCAGTTCTTAAAGTTTTGGAATTCCATCTGGATATGGAATATTTGCAAGAGAGACAGAATATCCCATTTTGAGCTGCTAAGTCTGAAGTGCTGTGATCAGGTCTAACAGCTCAGATCCAACAAAGAATATAAGTTGACAGAGATTTAATTTCTGAATTCAAAGTAGCTCTGGTTGGGACATAGAAGCAAGGGATATTCGACTCGAACATATATGTTAGCAGAACTTTAAATGCAAAAATAGAAAAAAAACAAACTCTATCCCGAATTCCTGAGGTGACAAGCTAGATATCTGTGTCCTAAACAGGTTGGGTTAGTTTGGACTGCTCTAAGAATTATGTGCCTGACTTTTATCTAGTGTTCATGTTAAGGGTTTAAGGGCTGCTGATCCTGCTCTTTAATTCTCCTCGGAGTTAGGTCTCACCTGCACTGTCATTGATTCCTAGTTTTTGCAGGGATGACTCAGCTCTCTGATTTCTGGCCATTATTAGGTGTGAAACTCCTCTCAGCATGTCTTACAGGGCCGTGGGGCACAGCTGGAGACTCTACTAAGTGGCAGAGTGTTTATGATAAACAGTACCGATTTTAGAATATTCAGGTGTCAAACCAAAGGTAGTGTCAAAGTGAAATTTATGAGCAATGCTTTCTGACATTTAATGTGGCTTCAGAAAGTGTTCAAGAACCCTTTGTTTGAATAATTTAAACCGTGTTGGCAGAGACAACATTGTTGAAAATTTGGTTTTCTGTCTGTCTAGTGTCTTGAAATGTGGCATCATTAATCCTCTTCTGTTTTCACCCCTCTGTTTCATTTCAGTGCAAAATTCATTGAAGGGACTGTGTTACAGTTACTCGAGGAAGATGATTGTGTTGTGGGTGTTCAGTACAAGGACAAAGAAACTGGAGACACTAAGGTAAGAGCTTTCTGTTACAATCTTTGTTAAACTGTTGAGAAAATTGAGGGTTGCTTTATATATATAATTTTTTAAAAGCTTGTATTTCAGAGCACTGGTACAGAAATAATGTCATTATCAAGAAAGCAAAAGAGTTAATGAACGCAGGTGATGTTCTAGTGCATACAGTCTGGGAATATGGGAATTCTTGTTGTAACTTCTTATAAAGCTTCTGCTTTCAGTTTCTCTGGAGAATTCTGTTCATTACTTGTTTCATTATTCATATGTCTGGCATTTAAAGTATTTTGAGAAGTCCAGGTAAAAAAACCAATATATTAGGATTTGTGCTTTGGCTGTGTGTAGTGGTCTGCATTTCCACATATACTTCCACCATCTAGTGAGGGACTAAAAATGAAAAAGTTACCTATTCATAGCAAAAGCTCTGTCTTGGCATTTCTTGGATGACAGAAAGAGAATTTTGGCATATTTTAATGCTAAACTGCTGGCTAAATGCTATGAAACTGTGTGAACTTAGGAAAGACCAGTCTGGGTAGAACCCCTGTACTGAAGTTCTGAATATGCTGGCTATTCTTCAGGAAAACCAAATTTGTAATCTTCTGGAAGTTCTTTTGTTGCCTAAAGTTACGTAGATGTACTCTGATGGGAAAGATGAGAGTCTCCTGCCTATGCCCTGCTCCCCTCCATACTAGATGGAGAAAGTTCCTGAGTAGCTGGAAGATCCTGCTCTGAGGATTATTAACAACATCTTTTCATCTCTAAGTCATTTAGAAATGGGACTGGTGGCATAGAACTATGTAGGAGGGAGCCTTTTAAAAGTACTTGCCAAAGCTCTAGGGGAGCAAGCTGGTTTTAGACTGTCCTCAGGCAAGTGCCATTTCAGCCCGCTTAACAGCTAAGTGCTGCAAGAGAGCAGAGGAGTAACAACATCCTCCACCTCTCTTGAGGTAGCTGGAGGAGGAGTGAGTTCCAAGTCGTGTTCCTTGATCTGTCTTACCCGTCATGAAATATGAGTTGTAAAATATGAAACTGTATTAGGAAATCTACTCTAGGAGAATAAGCCACTGAATCACAGGTATGGCAAAGACGGGGAGTTTGGAGAAGAGGAGGATTTTTTGCGGGGGGAAGGGTGTTTTTTGGGGTGTATTTCCCAAATTCAATTGGCGTCATCATCCAGCAACACAGAAGGGTGTTTTTGCTTTATTTTGTTTGAGGGGTAGAAGGGGAATGTGTATGTTTTGTTTCAAGTTTTGTTTTCAAGCTTCACACACTTATGGACATTATTGTCGTAATTTTATGTGTGAGTTATTTGACCAACAGTAGGGTGACCAGTGTTCTAGCCTGCATCTTTCCTGAAAGTCTGGATGTTGTTCTAAATGCCTTAAGTTCCTGTCTGTATACTAGGAATAAACAAATTCATGTTTTGCTCTGAATGCTGAAGTTCTGTGGCTGGAAAGAGCTGTTTCATTTGCTGGCTTAGATCTCCTTTGATTTTAGAAATCTAGCGTATAAGGAATTTCCACTAAACATTTCTATTTCCTGTGTTTCCCTGCCTGTGAGTTTTTACAGCTAGGAAGCTCTCAGCTGAATAAAAACCCCAAACTCAAACCTGTTTACATTCCTTAGCCTGCTTTTATAAAGAAAGGAGGCTGATCTGTGTTATGTATTTGTGTTTTCCTGTTCTTTCCATCCATTCCATCCATTCCATTTCATTCTCCACCACATTACCTCTGAGATTTTTATTCTCGTAAATGAGGTTCAAATTAGCCAGTATGCTAAAGGTCAACTTATAAAATTTCTCAAAACTAGGCAACTGAATAGACTCAAGGTTTATTGTTTTGATGGAAAAATTGTAGCATGAATGTTCCACTCATTAGACAGCAGGAAACTGATATGGACAGGTGACTTTGGTCTAATTGCAAGAAAAATTAGAGCTTGCAATCATCCATGCTAGAAATCCATAAGAAAGAGGTTTTGTTAACTCTGCCCAGGAGCTCACTTCTATAAGGACAGACACGATAGAACATGTTTTACCTTACTCACATCTACTATCATCTGATGTTGTCCAACTTCCCTTCACACAGCAAAAGATGTTAAGGTTTGTGCAACCAAGTGGAGTCAGACTTGATGATCCTTGTGAGTCACCTCAACTCAGAATATTCTATGATTTTATAAATTCGCTCCATTATTGGTGGCAACTGCTCATAGAGGAACTCACTCACAGAGTGACTCACCCATGAAATTGTAAAAGGTTTCCTAGGACTACTAATGAAACAAAATGTGCTTTTTTTGCCTACTTACAAATGGAAAGCTTCAAAGGAGAAATACTTTTTACTGCTTATGCCAAGCATATGGAATCACTGAAAGCTAAGCACTAATGCTTGTTGTAAATCTATTGTCATTTGAAGTTCAATCACTGAACATATTGACACTGAGAAAGCTGTCAGGTAGAAGGATACACCTACCTTTAAATGCTTCCTTAATATTGTTAATATGACCATAAAAGTAAAAGGCATAAAAATACATTTTAGTAATTGGAATTATTTGCTTATGTTTGAGAACAATATATGTGTTAAACATAAAGAATTTGCACAGACCTTCAGGCTGAACCTGATCAGTTTACTCAGATTTGTATTTTGTCCATATATATATTATTTGTTATAGTTCCTAAATAGACTCGGAACTGTTCAGAGTTCCCTGCTTGGTCTTTTAAGGAAGAACTTACAGCTTGTCAGTTTGTTATACTTTGGTTTGGTTTTCTTTAGTTGCTTATGCATAGTTCTTTAATTTGAAATTCTTCTTTTTCTTTTTTCTTCTGAAGAGCATTACAGCCTGAAGGGAGCAAATACTCTTTATTGTGTTTTTTTAATCCAAGTTTCTACACAGTTCCCACAGCTGTGTTTTCTGAATGCACATCTGAAAAAGCTGGAGTATATTGTTAGGTCAGCTTGTGTAGCAAATAGATAAGTATGAATATGAGAAAGGCAAACCCCATAGTATTTCTTAATACATATGTTGTTAATATGGCCTGTGATACTCTTAGGTGTTGATTGTTTTTTAAAGCATCTAATTTACAATTGCTTCTCGTTGTCCTGAAGCAAAATTGGTGGTGTCTTATCTTTATTTTTAATTTATGCTGCAGGAACTTCATGCTCCACTTACAGTTGTAGCTGATGGACTTTTCTCCAAATTCAGGAAAAACTTGGTATCCAACAAAGTTACTGTTTCATCCCATTTTGTTGGTTGCATTTTGAAGGTAACTTTTATGTACAATACTGTATTAACCACTATGCTGCTGCTTCGTAATGTGGGTCTGAATTTCACTAAGTATGTTGTTGTTCATTTCCTTTTCCAACAGACTCAATTAGAACTGTGCTTTTCAGTATTTATCCAGCTGTTCTGTCAGTTTTTGTGTCCCTTTAAAGTGCTTGGAAACTTTGTTCTGTGTGTTTAGCTCTTAAAGTGTTGATGCAGATTCAGTCCCAGCTCTAGGATAGTTGAACTTCTTACTGTGTCAGACTTAATATATTAAGTACAGTTACATATCAGATTTTCAACTCTTAAAACACTTTTATGTATCTCTAAGCCTGCTTTGGCTTTTTTTTTTTTGTTTGTTTTTTAAAGTGTATATTGTTGTTAAAAGTTAGATTTCTGATTTTAAGAGTACAGGGTTAACCTTTAACATATAACTGAGTAAGGGAGTGTTTAAAAAAATGGGGTGCAATTCAGCATAGCTATGTTAAACTGAGCTCTGGACTCACCAAACCAGTTCACAGATTTTTTTTTTTTTTTTTTTAAAAAAAAAAATTTCCACCTTTTAAAGACAA
>VZSE01014922.1:6091172-6275903 GCA_013398275.1 Promerops cafer
TTTTTTTTTTTGTTTGTTTTTTAAAGTGTATATTGTTGTTAAAAGTTAGATTTCTGATTTTAAGAGTACAGGGTTAACCTTTAACATATAACTGAGTAAGGGAGTGTTTAAAAAAATGGGGTGCAATTCAGCATAGCTATGTTAAACTGAGCTCTGGACTCACCAACCCATTTCACAGATTTTTTTTTTTTTTTTTTAAGAAGAAACATTTCAGCATCTTACAGCACACCTAGCACTACTTTATATTAGTGCTATGTCTTATTTAGCACTAAGCTCTGGATCAGAAGTAGGCACCATTGTAAACCTGGAACCCAACTGGTAAAATTGTTTCCCTGGACATAGGTGTTTTGACAGGTTTGTGTTAAGATACTGGTACCTAAGATAGTGACACTCCTTTTTTTTTTTTTTTTCTTTTTTTTTTTAATAACCATAGTTACAGTATTTGTTCAGGGAGTAAAAATCTCGAGTTTTAGATCATCCTAGAAGCTGTGAGTCAAACCACCTATGTTTTCTACTCCAGAAGGGCACCCAAACTGTGCTTCTGCCTGAAGGTGGGGTACCTTGTAACCAGGTACATATTTGCCTTCAGGACCTATAAATTTCAGGACCTATAAGTTTCAAGAGACACAGTGTTGTCCTGGTTTTGGACTGGGAATCTGGGTTTGTAGGTGGGTGGTTGGAGAATCCAGGTAGAAATCCTGTCTGATTCTTTCACTCTGTATCTGCTGCCTTAACTGATGCATTAACAGCAAAAATAATTAAGGGAGAAAGAACTGAAGCTGACAGAATTTTCACTAGACTGGGAACACTGACCGGTAGGAGCTTCAATACTTTTTGGGTCTCTAATCCAGTTAGCACTGCCCAAGTTTGTCTACTTTTGGAAGTAGACAAACTCCTTTAAGACCTCATTAGATAGGGCCCTTCTTCTTTAGTTGTGTCCAAGTAATTACTTTTAGACTAGTGGATTTCTTTTCCTCTCACCACTTTCTTTATGAAAACAAAATGATCTTACTGAAAACTACTACATTGATTATGTTACAGGTTTTTAATGCCATATATTAAATCTTGGGGAGGTATTCAAATGAAATGGATAAGTTAGTGATTCTAGTAAATACTAAAATGTATTGGCAAAAGAATTGTTGCTACACTGAAATTCAGAACTTTCTTTTTGAAAACACTTCTTCATTTAAGAGAATAGTAACACAAACTCAATATGATATGGAATTTTATTTAAAAGTGTTTTAGAAAACTATTTTATGTTTTCTGATGTTTAATACCCTTTCAATAATCAGTCTCAATCTTTCTTCCCCTTCTTTCCTTTTAAAGGATGCATCACAGTTTAAAGCTAATTATGCTGAACTTGTTTTAGCTAAAACGAGTCCAGTGCTAATCTATAAGATTTCTTCAACTGAAACTCGGGTCCTTGTTGATATTCGAGGGGAAATGCCAAAAAACTTAAAAGAGTACATGATTGAGACCATTCATCCACAACTACCTGGTAAGTCTGGAAAGACATCTAGAGAACTGTCACATTTAAATGTGTCAAAAAAGAAGAGATGCATTTCCTTGAATTCATAGAACTGTGTTGCTTTTTCCATATGCACGGTCACTGTTTAAGGAGCCATTCAACCTTCTTTGGTTCCACACCACGCAATAACGCACACAAGTTTGTTCAGCTCACGTCTGTGAGGTCAACAATTCAGAAGGATTATATAAAGCTCTGGGGTCCCCAGCACAGGAAGGACATTGACTTGTTGGAGTGAGTCCAGAGGAGGCCACCAAGTTGACCAGAGGGATGGAGGGCCCCTCCTGTGAGGAGAGGTTGAGAGAGTTGGCTTTGTTCAGTCTGGAAAAGAGAAGGCTTTGTGGGGACCTAACTGTGGCCTTCCTGAAGGGAATCTACAAGAAAAATGGGGCAGGACTGTTGACAAGGGCCTCAGTGACAGGACAAGGGGGAATGGGTTCAAATAGAGAGTTAGGTTTAGATTAGATATTAGGAATAAATTATTTACTGTGAGGGTGCTGAGGCACTGAAACTGGTTGCTCAGGGAATTTGCGGCTGCCGCGTCCCTGCAGATGTTCAGTGCCAGGCTGGATGGGGCTCTGAGCAGTCTGGTCTAGGGGAAGTGTCTCTGCCTGTGGCAGGGGGGTTGGCAGTACATGATCTTCAAGGTCCCATTCCTACCCACACCATTCTATGACTGTGGTATCTCAGAAGAGATTAAAATAGATTGTGTACAAATTATTTGTCTTCGTCTAACTGCTGTAACTAAAATATTTGGCTGTTGCAGACCACTTAAAGGAACCATTCTTAATAGCAGTTCAGAATGATCGTTTAAGGACTATGCCAGCCAGCTTCTTGCCTCCTTCAGCTGTAAACAAGAAAGGTGGGTATTATGAAAGAAAAGAAATAAAAAAGGCATTATAAGCATCTTCTGGGGCATAGGACTTTATTGTCTTAGATGTATGTTCGTTGTTAAATACAACTGTCTCATAAATCTTCTATAAAAATAATATTTTGGAAATGTGTACCTTGGGCAAAATTTAACTGGAATGTTTACATTGACAGCAGATGTTAAATCAATGCCTGCTTTATCTGTAAGCTTAATTTACTCAGTTGCTCAAGCTTACACAAGTGTGGCCTTTCTAAGAAAAAATGATAAAAAATTAAATAAATTAACATAAAAAGTGTGTTCTTTGACACATGAACATGCATACCTATAGGGAAAAAATAGTTTCACCTTGATTATCTTAAAGCTGTTTTAAGCCTTTTAATTTAAAGACATACTTTGTGATTTTTGTTTTTTAATTTCTAGTTGTTATACATCTTATTTTCTGGTGGGAATGAATTCTTTGGAAGTCTGGTGTTTTTTATAGAGGATTTGTATTTTAAGATTCCATAACGGTTGTGCAGTATCCTATTGTTTTTTCTCTTCTACCTAGGTGTTCTTCTTTTAGGAGATGCATATAATATAAGACACCCTCTAACTGGTGGAGGAATGAGTGTTATTTTAAATGATGTTAAAATATGGAGAAGTTTGCTCCAGGATATCCCAGATCTTTATGAAGATTCTGATGTTCTTAAGGTGATTCATTATTTTGGACTTACTTTAGACAGCTTCTGCTGCGATTTAGTGACACAGTCCTAAGTTTCATGGAACTCAGGGACAAGTAAGTTATTGGTGAGGCATAGCAGTTTTCAAAGCTTTGGCTAGAATAATCAGATATCAGGCATTCACCAATGGAGCTGTGGTCTGTAACTGCTGTGCTGTGTAGCAAGAGGCAGTTTCAAAACTTTCCACACTGACCTGCTGTGTTTTACTTAAGGAGACTGGTGTGCTGTGTCTAGCCAGGATGCTTTGTTAGGATAACCTGATATTCCCATTTTAATAAGGTATTTTTAACCAGGTTGATCCTAAATGTAGTGGGTTTGAGCCATTACACTTGTGTGAGTGGAACTTGGACAATAATGAGCTTGTGTACCCAGTCTGTCAAGAGACATCTCAGTGTCCACTGGCCTCTTGCCTGCTACATTAATCTGAGTAGTAAATTAGAAGGGATCCATCTTTCCCAGGATCTGCTGTATCAGTGTTCATGCAAGGTTTATTTTTTCAGTGATACTTAGTCCAAAAATTCTCATTAGTAGATAATAAGATTTCCTATTTATTTGTTTACTGCTTTTAATGGGGTTAGGCATATTGTCTAAATTACAGGTTGTATAATTGTAGACTACAAGTAGATGATTCAAAAAGTGTATTTGAAAATTGGGAAGCACTTAGAGGAACCCTGAATGTCAGGACAGTTCAGGACTTACCTGACCACATGCAGATACTTTTATGGCAGCTAGTCACCTCAGACTTCTAGTCATTTCCTATTTATTACCAGTCAATTGAGGGAACTAGCTGAGCATTATCATTCAAGTTTCAGCTGTATCCCAGACACCTCCTGTAGGATGCTCTGGAACTACCTTTTTTCCCCTAATTTTAAGGTAAGGGGAGCCTGGATAACTGGTTCCACAAGTTTCTGAAATTCCATAGTGGCCTAGCTTGGAATCAATCTAGCCTATCACTAAATCCCTTCTACATGTCCATGAGCATGACTCTTGCCACCTCACCTCTCTGGGAATCTTTTGGATGTTCCTTTGTATTTACTGACAGAAATATTTCTTTTTTTTTCAGGCAAAAAGAACATTTTACTGGTCAAGAAAAAAATCTCATTCTTTTGTAGTGAATGTTCTTGCCCAGGCACTTTATGAGCTCTTTGCTGCCACAGATGGTAAATATATCTTAAAGTTAACCTCTGATTAATTACAACTTGGTAAATAAATATGACTGGGAAGGGGATGTCCATGTCTCTCTGTGTGTATATCTATATGTGTGTATATTATTATATATAAATATATATCAATGACAGAATTGTAATAAGTTTTTTTGTGTTCTCTGCCTCTTTTTCTAGGCAGAATTTTAGCAATGTGAAGGCAATGGAGATAGGACTAAATAACAAACCAAAGAAAACCTCCAAAACAAAGAGAACAATAGTCAGTTAATACAAAAATATTAAGACTATTGTAAGACTATTCCTTTGCATAAATAAAAGCAGCTTAAAGTCCAGCTGAATTGAGCAGAACAACAGCCACCAAAGTCCTGGATTTAATATCAGCACTGTGCATGCAGAAAAATGTTTCAGTATGTGTTGATTATATTTGTTTTATTCATTTTAACTAATTTTGTAGATTCCTTGCATCAGCTAAAGCAAGCCTGTTTCCATTACTTCAGACTTGGAGGAGAATGTGTCTCAGGGCCCGTTGGATTGCTCTCAGTGTAAGTTCACTGTGCTGGCAGTGGTTATTGTGAGCCCCTGAGAGATCTGCTTTGCTCCCCATCAGGCGGCTCAACACAGGGAGGATGGCCCACATGAGCCTAGATTTTAAGGTTATACTAAAGGTTGGAGCTCTATTAGAAACTGTGTCTTTAAGTGCTGACTATTTTTTTTTTTTTTCCCTGCATAAAAAGGGCCACTAAAAGCTGGTGGCCCCTAGTGTAGCTGGCACAGGAATTTGAATAAGGTAGAGGGGTCCAGAGCAGCAGAGCGGCTGGTGGAGATGTTCCCTACTTAACAAGCTGAGAGTAGTGTTGGGTGAGGCCTCCCATAAAAAGCTGTAAGAACAGGGAAATCTCTAGCTATGAAGGTGTTTGAATGAGCCCTCAGAAACTGTGAATGCACAGTAAATCCTACTACTCTGAACATAGGAGAATGTGTACTTTTTGTATTTCTCTCCTTTTGGACTGAGCTAAAACTGAAAAGCCTGTTTAAAGTATTCCTCTGGGGGAAGAAAAAGAGTAAGAGGTAGACAAAGAGTACTAGAAATTAAGAGAAAGCAGCAGTGTATGTTGGCTGTGCTGTAGAAGGGAATGCAGAGTGTGGAGCAGCTCAAGAGAACCAAGTTTGTACTTTTCATTTGAGTTGGCAGGACCAGATCTGCCTAAATCAGAAGGGGGTGTGTGATCTTGAGTGGAGGTCTGTATTTGTAAAATGGAAATTTTTCAGTTCTTTCTGATTCTGTTTGTTTACTAGTCTTATCTGTTTATTTTTAATGCAGGTTATCTCCCAAACCAATGGTACTGATTGGCCACTTCTTTGCTGTGGCCTTGTATGCTGTTTATTTTTGCTTTAAGTCAGAGTCCTGGATCACCATGCCTCGAGCAATTTTCAGTAGTGGAGCTATTCTTTACCGGAGCTGCTCTATAATATTTCCACTTATTTACTCTGAAATGAAGTATTTAATCTATTAAAAACCAGAGGAAAATGACTGGAGGAGGAAAGCATGAAAATCACAATGCCTTCAAAATCTTTGGACATGTACTATTTAATATTATATTATGTTCTCCTCAAAATGCAATTTCCTTGATAAGGTTTTAACTTAATTTTGGTTTTGTGGTTATATACATATATATTATATGTAAATATTCTTTTCTTTGCAATTTAAGTTCAAAAAGGAGTTAGCTGTTTACAAGGACCATAATTAAGTGTTGATGTGGTAGATAATTGCCAGTTTTGACAGAATTTCTTTCCTTGCTTTATGCATTACTGAGTGCACCACTAATATTAATAAACTGAGAAGTGAAAACTGTAAACCATATGCTGCTATTATCCTTCATGCTTTTTTCTGTTCAATAGTTCCATAGACTTTATTACTGTGAAATATTGTAACATTCTTGATTTGGTTATTTCATTAGGATTTGCATCTGTTCTGTTTCAGTTGCAATTAAGATACTGGTCTGTTGACACTTAAAAGGACACTGTAAAGGATGTCAGATCTTGATGTGTCACTATATCTTTAATTTCAGTTACTATTGCAAGTGCCATGTTGCTCTTCTGAATTCCTTCTTTACACCAGAATTCATTTTAACAAGTAATAACCAAATCTTTGCTTTGTTGGTACTCCAATGCACTCAGGTAGTGAAAGCACATGTTTTTGAAATTTTCTTCCTATCTCATTTCCTTTTAAAACCTTGAAAGTTTGGGGTTGTTTTGCTTGGTGTGTGTGCAACTGAAGTTTAACACTGCCATGAACTGAAGCACAGCAACAAACTGTATCCACTGAAACAAATTAAGTTCAGGCTATTTCCAGTAGACAGTAAAGTAATCTTTAATATTACTTCTGAAAATTAATGAAAAGCACCATGAAAGTGTCCTTTTAATACTTGGAGTGTGGTGGGATTATTTTTCCTGTAGGAATTACTGCATGCTACTAAAGAGTTCATGTCTATTCCTATTGGTCACTATTCCTCTCAATGTTCTCGATATCAGTGTGATTTCCTTTGCTCTTGTGCATCTGCATTTTCTCTGCCTTTCTTATGATTGATTTGGGTATCTCTGTATGGCTCTGCTCTTTTGGCTTGCCTAAACAATCACACGTGGGTGCAGCCAGCAGTCTGGAGAGTAGTAACAGGTTTTGTTCTTCTGTACTGGTGAGAAACTGTGACTCTACCTTGAAAATGACAGATTGCATAAGCTGTGTATAAACATACATTTTATCTTGGACTGTGAAAAAAAATCTGTGGAGAGACTTTATTTAGTATTTTATTTGATGGATATTTCAAATGACCTTTTCTTTTCCAGAAGCAAAAGTATGTATATTTTTCTAACCGTGATCACTTTTGATACCCTCTTGAAATTACACTCATCATGAATATGTCTATGTTGAAACTTTAGGGTAAAGTACTAATATTTTCAAATATCATTATATATGGTAACTAAATTATGTCCCTTTAAGGGTACACAAAGTTTGCAGGATTTATACAAGTGTTTTCAAAATCTGTGACAATTTTGAAAATATTGATTAATTTTACATTTTTTATTTTTTTATATTATTTGCAGTCAGTCTCTTTAAAATCATGGATAAAAAGTCCTGAGCCAAATACACATCCTCAGCTTACGTAAATAAAAAGTTATTATATCTGTAGATTATTTTTGTTGTGTGTCTCTGGTTAAAGAGTTTTGTTAAATTCTGATTTATCTGCTTAAATGTACATATATATGTAAGGAGTTTTTTCCTTTCTTGGCCTGAAATCAGTGCCTGGTTAAGTGTCTTGATGATTGGGGTAGCAATCACTTTTTGGAAATTGCTGGGGGAGAGACAAATTGTGTGTGTGTGTGTGTGTGTAAGAAGGGTCAACCTGAAAATATGACCATGAAATGGCTACGTGCCTTGTCCTCAGGACAAGAGGAAGGGTTTACTTGGAAATATCTAACAGAGTGGGATTGTTGGGACACAGAGCAGCACAGCATTGGACTTCTGGCTGAGATTACTGATGAGCTGGTCTTTAATATGTTGGCTGGATGCCTACTCCTGCTGGTGGTGGCCCACTGGCCCTGCCCCAGAGAAGAGTTGCAGGGCAGAATTTCAAGCTGTTGTCTGTAGTCCCTGACTGCAGTTATTTTCTCATGGATGCAGAGGGATGTTGGGTTGTGGAGAAGTCATGAAAAAAGCAGTTCTTGAGTCAGCTGAGACTAAGAAGAGTAAAGCTGGCAGTGAGTGAGTAATGCCATAGGTAAAATGGCCAAAAATGGAATCCAACAGCACCTCGTGCTAAGCCGCAGCATGCAGCAGATGGTCTGTAAGAACCCTGGTTTTTATTCTCTACACCTATATGCCACAAATAAAGCAGCATGCAAGGAAGGTTTTGTCACAGGCATGATTCAGAATCTGAGGGGAGCAGAATGCAGGCATATTTGATGCAACTTTTGAGTTGTATCTATTTTCTAACTCTGAAGGGGTTAATTCAAAGGATTTCTGTTCTGGAACATTTAATGGCAATGGTGTGCCATTCAGTAAGTGGTGTGGGCACAGGGGGATATGAGTTGTGTGATGTGGTTATCCCTCTGTTCCAGGACTGGTGCAGCTGCTAGAGAGAGTAGAGGGAGGAAGAGAAGTAGCTACGAGTAGAACTTGTACATGTTCACATGGTGCTGCAAGTGAATTTGTAGGTGTTCACATGGCACAGGAGTATGAAAACTTGCTTGGAGTGGAAAGAGGAGACAGTATCATGGAATCATAGAATCGTAGAATCATTAACTTTGGAAAATACTGCCAAGAGCATCAAGTCCAAGCTTTGACTGAATACTACCATGTCAACTAAACCATAGCACTAAATGCCATATCCAGTTGTTTCTTGAACACTTCCAGGGGTGGTGAGTCCACACTTGCCTGAGCAGCTGATTCCAATGTATAACCACCCTTTCACTGAAGAAGCTCTTCCTGATGTACAACATGATCCACACCAGGCACAGCCTGAAGCCATTTCTTCTTGTCCTGTCACTGATTGCTTGGGAGAGGAGACAGACCCCGACCTGGCTACAACCTTCTTTGAGGCAGTTGTAGAGTGGTAAGGTCCCTCTTGGGCCTCCTTTTCTCCAGGCTAAACAACCTCTGCTCCCTCAGCATCTCCTCACAAGACTTGTGCTCCAGACCTTTCCCCAGCTCCATTGCCCTTCTCTGAGCCCACTCTGGCTCCTCAGTGTCCTTCTTGTAGTGAGGGGCCCAAGACTGGACACAGGATTCAGCTGCTGCTCTGCAGAAGGGGTAGATGGGAAGGGTGTGTGGAGCATGCTGCCTGTACGGGGTTTCCATGTGTAAATTGTGACCTTTGCTACTTCAAAGGCTGCTCACATCCCCTAAAATTTATGTGTTGGTGTTTGCTGTAATACTGTTGATGCTCATGGGTTGTTTTGTGTCAGTAGGGCATTAATTTACTGTTGGGCCATAGTCCTTGTACATACTGCTCTCTGAACCAGCTTGTGTATTCTGGACAAAAGTGAAATCCGTTCAATCTGGAATAAATATGGGCAGTTGATAAATTATTCATCCTGAAATTCTGGCTTGCTAAGCATGACAGTACTACATGGAAAACAGTGTCAGCAGTTCCTAAACTGTTCCCTGTGAAGCTTTAAAGAGCTGCACAAGCTCCTGTGCTCTGTTCACTCTGCAGACGCATGACAGTTTGCTGAGACAAAATTATTCAAGGTCCTGACAATAAAAGCTGACAGGGTATTTTAAATGGTAACTGAAATCCACTGTTAATATAAGCAAAGTAACACAAATAGGAAAAATAATCCTGATCATAGAATACAATGTTTTGGAAGGGATGTTTAAATCTTGTCTACTCCAATGCCACTGCATTGAGCAAGGACATTTTCAGCTAGATGAAAATGCCCGGAACCCTGTCCAGCCCAGTCCTGAAAGTTTGCAGAGTTAGGTATCTAACCTCTGTCGCTGTGGGCAATCTGTTCCGGTGTTTCAACACCTTCATTGTAAAAACAACTTCTCATTACTAGTATAAATCAACCCTTTTTCAGTTTAAAACCATTTTCCCTTGTCCAGTTGAAACAAGTCCTGCTGAAAAGGTTGTCCCCATCCTTCCTATAGAAAACTGTCAAGTACCAGAAGGCCTCAATATGGTCTCCCTGGAGTCTTTTTTTTTCCAGGCTGAACAACTTTCTTAGCATGTTTTCATCAGAGACTGACTTCATCCTCTAATCATCTTCCAGGCTCTCCACTGGCCCTGCTTTAACAGGTCTGTGTTGTCCTTCCTGTGCTGGGCACTCCAGAGCTGGATGCAGTTCTCCAGAGAGGGTCTCACAAGAGCACAGCAAAGTGGGACAATCATGTCCCTTGCCCTGCTGGCTCTGCTGCTTTTAATGCAACCCAGGACACAATTGGCTTTCTGGCTGTGAGTGCACACTGCTGGGTCATGGCCAGACTCCCATCTACCTCAGCATCCCCAGCCTTTATAAATACTGGGAGTTTATTCAATACATATGCAGGACCTTGCATTTGGCCTTGTTGAGCCTCATGAGGTTTCCATGGGCCCAGTCCTCAAGTCTGTCAAGGTCCCTCTGGATGGGATCCTGTCCCTCAGATATGCCAACTGCACCACTCAGCTTTGCTCCTCTGCAAACTTGTTGAGGGTGCACTCGATTCCGGTGTCTGTGTCATTGATAAAGATATTAAACAGTATTGGTACCAATACAGACCCCTGAGAGACACAACTCATCGCTATCTCTGCCTGGACATTGAGCCATGGACCACTACCCTCTGGATGTGACCATTGAACTAATTCCTTATTCACAGAACAGTACACCCCCCAAATCCATATCTCTCCAATTTAGAAAGGATGTAGAGGGGTACCTTGTCAAAGGCCTTACAGAAGTCCAAAGAGCTGACATGTGTAGCCCTTCCCTTGTCCACAGATGAAGACACCCCATCACAGAAGGCCACTGGGTTGGTCAGTCAGGACTTGTCCTTGGGGAAGCCATTCTGGCTGTCCTGAATCACCTCCCTGTTCTCCATGTGCTTTAGCACGCCTTCTAGAAGGATCTGCTACATGATGTTCCCAGGCTGACAGGTCAGTGGTTCCCAGGGTCCTCCTTTTTACCCTTTTTAAAGATGGG
This sequence comes from Promerops cafer, assembly GCA_013398275.1. Classification (NCBI taxonomy): domain Eukaryota; kingdom Metazoa; phylum Chordata; class Aves; order Passeriformes; family Nectariniidae; genus Promerops; species Promerops cafer. The sequence goes on from VZSE01014922.1 coordinate 6,102,126, forward strand.
TATGTTTCCCCTTTTCCAGTTGCATGGACCTGACTGCCATGACTTTTTGGATATCATAGAGAGGGGCTTGGCAACTACATCCCTCAGGACTCTGGCAGGCATCTTGTTGGATCCCATGGACTTCTGTATGTTCAGGCTCCTCAAGTTCCTCACAAACCTCATCTTTTCTTATAGTGGGAATCACTTTGTTCCCTCAGTTTCCATCCTGCTGTCCGTCCACTTAAAAGGCGTGGAAGAGAGGTTTCCATTGAAGACTGAGGCAAAATTTGTTGAGTACCTCAGCCTTCTCCTCATCCCTTGTTACCAGCTTCATGGCCTTGCTTCTTTCTTTGACCCTCCTTTTTTGATTAACTGTAAAAGTCCTTGTTATTCTTTGAGTCTTGCCAGGTTCAGTTCCAGCTGTGCCTTGGCCTTCCTCCCCCCGTGCCTACACAACCAAACCTCATCGCTATACTTTCCCCAGGTTACCTGTCCTTGTTTCCACTGCCTGTTCATTTGCTTCTTGCCCTGTAGTTTGACCAGCAGGTCCCTACTCAGCCAAGCCAGTCTCTTGCCCTCCTTGCCTGATTTCTTGCTTCTGGGGATCAAGAGCTCTTGCACTCTATGGAAAGCATCCTTAAAGATCTGCCAGCTCTGTTCTGCTGCCTTGTTCCAGAGGGCAGTTTCCAGGTGGTCCTATTGTCCCTAAAATTCAGGGTCCTGATTTTACTCTTTACCTGACCCATATTCCTCAGGAGTGTGAACTCCACCACTGCATGATCACTGTGGCCCAGGCTGCCTCCAATTTTGATGTCCCAGATTAGCTCACTGCATTCATGCCCGTAAGGTCCAGCATCGTATCCCCTCTGGCAGGGCTGTTACCTGGCTCAAGAAGCTGCCTTCCATGCATTCCAGGATTCTCCTGCACTGCTTACAGCTTGCTGTGCTACTTGCCCAGTAGATGTCGGGGTGGTTGAAGTCGCCCAGCAGGACAAGAGTCTGTGAGTGTGATGCCTCCTGCAGCTGGAGCAGGAAGGCTTCATCAGTTGGCTCCCTGTCTTCAGTGGCCTGTAGTGATACCAACCACAAGGTTCCCATCTCAATAGCCACATTCCAGTCATGGGATCTGTCTCACCAAGTTTCAGCAATGGCAAGTAGGTCACAGCTTTCTAGCAGCACGGTGGCTTCCAGCTCATGTTCCTTGTGTGCATTGGTGCAGAGGCCCTTCAGCTGGGCTGTCAGCTGCGTCACCTTCTTAGAGGGGCACCCCTTAATTCCTTTGAGGTATTTCACGGGTGTTTCCCTGATTGCTTCTATTATCCCAGGTGTCCCTGGCTCATCTCTGTAAGATTTACAGTGTTCTCCAATGTGGTCAACACCTCTAGAGCCACTTGTTTGAGGCTCACTCAGCACTCTGTCCCTTTAACCTTGTTGTGTCCTCCCACAGCTTGTCATGGGCAAGCCTGATATTATCCCTCTTCCCTGCCATGTCTAGTTTAAAGCTCTATCAGTGAGCCCAGCTGGCTCCTGAGCAAAGAACCCCTTCTCCTTTTGAGAAAGGTGAATCTCATCTGATGGCAGCAAGCCTGGTGCTGTGTAGGCCATCCCATTGTCAAAGAAACCAAAATTCTGGCAGTGACACCAGCCGCAGAGCAATGAATTAGACTGGGTCCATCTGTTTCTTACTTCTTGTTTTTGCCAGCAACTGGAAGGATAGAGGAAAAAATTATGTGCTCCACATTCCCTTACCAACCAAGCCAAGGTGCTGAAGTCTCTCTGGATGACCCTTGAATTGGGATGTTGTGGCTCCACTGCTGCCAGTGATGAGCTCCACACAAACGGGATGGGAAACCGCTTGGTTGCAGTCTTAGGATTTCTTATTTTTTCTGCATCATACAGGCACTAGGCAAGGGACACAGGGAAAATAACAAAATCCATGCAAGCCAGAGCAGAGACGAGAAAACAGCTGTTGCACCACTTTTTCTAGGAAAGTTCTTAGCCAATAGCTTACAAGAAAAGTTTTACAGACATATTACTCTAACAAATCAGAGAAAGACCTAGGTGGGTTTAATATTAACAAAAGGCTTCTATAACCTAAGAAACAATGCACAATAATTCCTTTTGTGAGGTTGTAACTTTTTCTATCTTTGCAAAGTATACATCTAGAGCTTTTCACATCCTGAACCAGCAGTCAACTCGTGTTCTGTTCCTTGTAAAAGACATAGTGTATCTACTTGATTCTTAGCTTCTTAATTTCTTATGGGAAGATTTTGAGGTTCCCAGCCTTTCTGTCAGCTTTCCTTCTACTTTGTGTTAACCTTTCTCTACTTTCTGGGGCCTTCTACCTTTTAGATTCTCCACACACTGCCACCCACAGGGAAGACCAGTAATGGGTAATAGAGCTATGTCAGGCTAGGAAGTTTCTGGGAGTTGCCCTGAACCTGAACCCCAGGGAGGCATCAGACTTTCCTAAGAGGAGCATTTATCCAGCATTTTAGACCCTCTCTTCCCCTTAGAAAGGAATCACCTACAACTACAACCCATCTTTTCTTCCTCACGGAGGTGGTTGTGATGTCTTGTTTAGGCCTTTCTGACCCTGTCAACACCTCTGGTGTAGCTGGACCTTCATCCTCATCACATGTTGACTGGCATTCCACCTCCAGAGCCTCAAACATACTGTACAGAGGCACCTGGGAGAATGTACAGGGAGGGATTTCATCTGCTGCCCAAGTGAGGACTTGACTTTTTATCCATTTACTCCTTTCTTTGGAGTTACTGTTTTCTGCCTGCTGGGGGGAAGATACAGGAGACTCTCTTGATCATATTTGTTTTCTGGTGGTTGTTCCTCTCTCAGGGAGGCAGGTTCTACCAGTGTGTCTCCTTCTCAGACTCCCTGATGCTCCTTAACCATCCTGCTTCCTCTCTTTAGCTGTGCCACCAGGCTGAGCAAATCATCCACCTGGTCACATGGGTGTTGTTTGTGCTGCTGTCCAATACCACTGATGATGGTGAAACCCAACTGCGAGTGTCCTGGAATCACCATGACTGTCCTCTCCATGCTTCCACCCAGTTGGCAGCACCAGATAAAAAGGTAAACAAGATGGTGGAAATTGTTAGTGAAGGGCTAAAGCAAACAAGTGACAATTATGCTTGAAATGGGCCTTTGCACTGACTGGTGTATGGCAGAGCAGGAGCTTTAGGCAGAATCAAGAGAAGCTCCAGAGTGTTGAAGTGTTTGTTCTTTGCCAGTATCATTTTCAGAAGGTAGAGATAGTGAAGGGCCATGGAAGAAGGGACTTCTGATATTGCATCCAGGTTTTAGAGCTTAAAATCATCTCAAGCACAGGTTGCCAATCCAGCAATGACAAACAGCAGAACTATGGGTCAAATGCTGAAATACTTGTTAATGTTAAGGCAATAGGAACATGGGTAGTCAGCAGTTCTTGAGAAGCACCCAGTGGGGTGTGTTGAATACTCATCTAATTTTAGATGGTTCCACCTATGCTATTAGAGTGGCTAATTTGTTTTTTCATGGGAACATTTCTTTGGCTCAACACCTTGTTTACCTGTGAGCCATTCTTACATAACTACAGCTTTTTCAGGTTTCTGTGATGCAGCTGGTTTCCTTCAGATGCAGATTCACATGATTCAGGCAAGGGCATCTTAACACTCTCTTCCCTGGTGTGGTTTCTGATAGCCCTGATGTATGGACTGATACTTATATGGTCCTGAAAATTTGTCTTGCCTAGTAAAAGTATACAGAAGTGTATGTACAAGCATTGACTTCTAACTGGTGTCAGTACACTCATGGTGGTACTGGTGGTGTGAGTTTGACTTCATGGGTGCTTCTAGGCTATGAGGCTGGATTCTTTAAGGGCAGAACAGGCAGGGGAAGCTTGCAGAGGGATAAGGGTCCACGGTCCCTGCTGTGGCTTGTTAGCATGAAGGCTTCACCCACACTGAGAGACACCCAGGACAAAGGTTGCCCCCGCCCCTCACTGGTGGTCCTCTGCCTGTGATGGCCGTGGCACAGGCCCCTCCTGGGTATGACTTCAGGGAAAGGGGAATAGCCTGGAGGAGGGATCATTGCCAACACTGGGTGAACCAGGCTGCTGTATTTTGGGTGTGGGCCATGCTGCACCACAGGACAGGTCCTGACATGCTTGATGCAGTTGTGAATCACGATCCTGGACCCAAAGGTTGATGTGGGGCTCCTGGGAAGTGCTGAGCTCTGGTTCATATACTTTTTTATATATGGCAGAAATGTACCCCTCACCTATATTTCAACATAAATAAAACCCTGCTATTAAGGTTTTAAGTTACAAAGCTTTACCACCTTCCTTGTGACTGGATGTCTTAAGTTGCAAATGCAAGATGTGGCTGAGTGTGTTTTCTATTGACATCTGTTAGAAGTGGGGCAATTATATTCTGTTAATTGGGCCACCTCTTAAAACCAGGTGGGGAAGTTTTCTTTATCTCTTCCACAGCCAGTCCTCCCTCCAGGAAATATCTTCTGTTAATGGGCCTCACTGCATGACTGATAAAATTACATCATCCCATTGTGAGATGCTGTGCCCAGGGGGAGGAGCCAAGCATTCCTACCTGGATATGATCTGATTTAAAACATAAGCAGCAGCCTTTTCCCACTGGATTCACAGAGGAGCAACTTTCTTTTCCACTAGATTCCCAGAAGATGACCAAGACCATCTACACCACCACTAGACCTTCAGAAGAAAACTACACCCTTCTACAAAATCACTGCTTCACCAGAGCCACATTTGTCACTCCAGGAGGACTGCAGCCACCATTTAATGAGACTGCTACCAACACCCTGACCAAAAGGGTGTCAGGTCGTACTCTAACTCTGTCAGTGTTGTTTTATATTACTGTATTTTTATTTTTTTAATTTTTATTAATTATTTTTTACCCCCATTAAAAATAAATAAATAAATAAATAAATAATTTATTCCTCCCATATCTTTGCCAGAGAGCCCCTTAATTTCAAAATTATTATAATTTGGAGGAAGGGAGTTTACATTTTCTATTTCAAGAAAGGCTCCTACTTTACTTAGCAAACACCTGTCTTTTCAAACCAAGACATTGGATCTATTTGTTGCCTCTGCATTTCCTATGCCAGAGCACTGGTTATTTTATCAAGTGCTTTACTCTTGTGTCTGCTGGAGGAAAGTCTTGCAGAGGAAGACATTGGTAACAAGAAATTGGTTGCTATTTTGGGAAAGTGGTGGATGTGCACAGAATCTGGCTAATTTTTACTTTGCTTTTTAAAATGTGGATTGAAATGTATTTTGCTGATGAGGATCCCATCTTGATGCGCAACCTGTTGCAGACACATAAATCCATCAAGATTTGAGATGAGATAGGATCACCTGCAGGAAACCTTCTCTGGAGGCCCTGCCTCCATCTGCTCTTGAGCCCTTAATAACACCTTCAGTGACTGGAAGTGATTCTGTTAACCTTGAGCCTTACATGGCTTTTTCTAGGTAAGTTTTCTCTTTCACCTTAGAATCAACAGGAAGCAAAAGAAACTTTTGCAACAGGCTGTCTTGGGATGCTGGGGGTCACTTGTGTTCCCTGCTGTCTTTTCTGATTCTAGAAAGCTTTCCTGACTAATGCTGCCTATATAGCTTTCTGCTCCAAGATCTCCATCTCTACTGACATCACCAGGCAGGAATCAGACCCAGTACCTGAGTTTTTCTGTGCCAAAGGTGAGCTGTAAAGTGGCACCACCTTGGCTTGTGCTTTGCCATACAGTAACTCGGCAACCACAGGTATTTACAGGGGGGTGGAGACTGGGTGTTGACTTTCTAGGGTTTCCTATTGTCCTGGTTTAACCCAGACAAGCCCCAGGCAGCTGCTCACTCACCCCCCACCAGTGAGATCAGGGAGAGGGTTGGAAGGGTAAAAGCCAGAAGACTCAAGGGTTGAGACAGAGACAGCTTAATTGGGAAAGCAAAAGCCACACATACAAGAAAAGCAAAACAAAGAATTAATTCACTGTTTCCCAGGGGCAGGCAGGTATTCAGCCATTTCCAGGAGAGCAGGGCCCCATCACATGTAACAGTGACCTGGGAAGACAAACACCATCACTCTAAACACCCCCTCCTTCCTCCTTCTTCCTCCTACTTTATATACTGAGAATGATGTCATATGGTCTGAAATATCCCTTTGGTCATTTTGGGTCACCTGTCCTGGCTGTGTTTCCTCCCAACCTCCCCCGTACACCCAGCTTCCTCACCAGCATGGCCATAGGAAAAGCAGAAAAGGCCTTGGCTCTGTGCAAAGCCCTGCTCAGCAATAACAAAAACATCTCTATATTATCAACCTTGTGTTCAGCACAAATCCAAAACACAGCCTCAGACCAGCCACTGGGAAAAAAATTTCCTCTACCTCAGCCAAAACCAGCACACCTTTGTACACAAAGGGCACTTGCTGGTTGCTGTAGGGCATACATGGAGCTGCTCTGTCTCTCTATAATGCATTTGGTGATTACATTTTCTGTCCCATACATGCTAGTTTCTCCTGCAAATGGCATCTGCAAACAGTGCATATATGTTATGTGCAAGCCCAGCTTGAGATAATTAAATCAGAGCTCTCTTGTTTTCACCTGTCAGATCACATCAGCATCACCCAGCACCACTCCACACCATACAGCGCCTACACACAGTACCTGTCTGTAGCGTATGAAAACGAGAGGCACAAGCTGAGAACAAAATGAATCTGTTCATTGCAGAGTTAAGACTTTTACTTGTACACTTAGTGTGAGAATCTTTGTTCAGTCCTTTGCACGCAACCCGGTTGCAGGCCTGTAATAGATCTGTCAGCCTGACAGTTTGTTGGTTTCCTCAGGGTTTGCAGGCTTTCGAAGAAACAGGATGCCTTTTCTATCCTCAGTCAGTGTGTAATCTAGGTTCTTCTGTGCTTCCCAAGAATTTTCTGCAGTGTCAGACTTTGCTGCTTCCTTTCACCTGTCAGCTACTCTATTTGTCACATACCATCTTTGAAACCAGATAAATTTAAGCCTGGAACAGGGAGGTATTTCTCCTCTCAAGTTTCTGCATTACCAGTCATCACTACTCAATGCTACTAAGAAGACTCTTTTTTGATTCCAATACTGTGGGGAGCTGCACTGCTTCAAAATATCCCTATAATCTGCTTTTAAGGAATGGCATACCTCTAGAAGGAAATAATCTTGATTATTTGTTATCTCAGTATTTGATGAAGGTGCTTATTTTCTAAATGCAAAATAGAGATGGACATGGCATCCAAAGAAGGACAAGGTTTAAAAGACACAAGCATGCAGAAATTATCCCCGTTTTCATGGATTTTGACTTATTTTAACTATGGACAGATGAGACGTTAATCACGAGTATAATTAATGGATGTCTGTTAGAGTCACATCTATAATTATCCTAAATATTAATTTTTCTAGTTTCATCGGAGGAGCCACAGGAGTTAAAATTAAGCATCATAATTAAAATTGGCATTAATTGCATTTTAACTTCTGTGGCACACTATGTATTGGTCCGTTTGTACCTGCTTGGAGTGAAAGGGATTCCTTGCACTGGTGGTTTTTACCCAGATGAGGCATGAGCTATGGTAATTTCCAGGGTGGAAAGCTGGTTAACTCAGGCACTGTGGATACATCCCAAAGCAGATTAGTTCAGTCAGGGCTTCATAAGTCATTATTAAGACTCTGGGTGTAATACAGAAGAAGAAATGCAGGGATATAATCCCTGCTCAGGAATACTGTGATGATCTAGAGCACAGGAAAGATTCCCACTGATGTTTATGGGCTACTTCAGATGCAGAAACTAATTACAATTATTTTTCCAGAGGTTTTTTCTGGTCTGTCTGTGAACCTTAGTTTTCCTTAATAATATCATTATTGATTTTTCTGCTTGCTGAGTCCTAGCAATGTAATGTGCATTACCAGTGAATACCCCTTGTAGCTGTTCTTGCCAGAGCTCCATGTAACTTATAAACAGGACCTAAAATTTGAAGCTTTATCATAAATAATTGCATTAGTAACATAAGTCTTTATGCAGTAAGAGTTTTCTGTGTGTTTTAATTTAGCCATCTTTAGGAAACTGTACTGTTGTGAGGATGGGATATTTGCAGTCGTTTGGGGAAAGTTTAGAGCTTTCTAAAGGAAAAGCTTAAAAATGAATTGAAATAGAGAAAAAATAGTGTGACACCAATTAGTATTCTCCCACTGCTGCACTTTGCTTTCCTACCTGTTAAAGTAGAAATACACAGCTCTTGTGTGGGTTAAAATATTTAAGACTTCAGGTAGTTAATGCTGGGTGACACCTGACTTCCCACCTCACCCATTTCACCTTCTCCTTTCTCTTTTTTTTTTTTCTGCGCTGTCTTACCACGGTGCTCCCTTTCTTCTGCTCTACAGCTCCATTTGCTTATCTGGCTTTAAAAGTGAGTCATTAAGAGCAATCATCATAGGATTAACTAAAAGGCTTTTATTAGTGATCAAATTATGAACAAATGGTGACTAATTGATATCTGAACAGAAATCAGTGTATCGGGTCTGGCTGAGATGGAGTTCATTTTGCCCACAGCAGCCCTCACAGGGCTGTGCTCTGCATTGGTAGCTGAAATGTGTTGATAACACCCCAGAGTTTTGGCTCCTGCTGAGCAGGGCTGGCACAGCACCAGCACTGCCTCTCCAACATTCCCTGCCCATCAAGGGGTTGGAGGTGGGCCAGATCCTGGGAGGGCACAAAGCTAGGACAGCTGACTCATTGACCAGAGGGGTATTCCATACCATATGACATCAGCTCAGGCCGAAAAGCTACGAAAATGAGGAGGAAGAAGGTGCTTTTCACAATGTTTGCCTTCTGTAGCAACTGCTCTGTCACTGAGGCCCTGCCTCCTGGGAAGCAGCTGATGGGAAGTAGAGAATAATTTTATTTTTTTCTTTTCTTTGCTTGTGCATTGCAAATTTCTGCTTTTGCTTTGGTAAACTGACATATCTCAAGCTGTAAGTAATTTTTCATCTTATTTTCTCTCCCTTTTCCAGCTCAGGAAGGGAGTGATAGAGAAGCTCGATGGGCACCTGGCCTCCAGCCAGCATCAACTGCACCACAGGGCAATAGCTGAATTTGTGACTTGATGATGACTTAAATGATGATTCATACAGTGATACACTGCTACTTCTTACACTTGTAACAACAGCTGGATAATGTCACTAGAATACAGTATAACTCTGGGCCTAAGGAAAGCTGTCACTTGCTGGGGATATCAGAAGCTGTGTAAGGGGTCTCAGTCTTGAGGAGTCCTCCTGAGGGATGTCCCTGCTTGAGCTGCATCAAGTCTCATGCTGCTCCAGGGAAGGTTCAGGTCTTGGACATCATCAGAAATTTCTTCAAAGAAAGGGTGATTAAACATTGGAATGGGCTGCCCAGAGAGGTGGTAGAGTCATCATTCCTGGAGGTGTTTAAGAAAAGACTGGATGTGGAACTCAGTGATATGGTCTAGTTGACATGGTCGTGTTTAGTCAAAGATTGGACTTGGTAATCTTGGAGGTCTTTTCCAACCCAACTGATCCTGTGATTCTGTGCTTTAGGGGAGATTGCTGCTGTGCCGTCCTTCAGGGAGCACAATGGGCTGTACAGATTTTTATAAAGTGCTTGACTCATAGCCTGCCCCACCTCTGGTGTACGTGCAGGAGTGCAGCCATGGCTGTGTTAATCATGTCCACTCTCAGCTCAGCCAATACTCCTCACTCCTGGTAAGACACAGCCCAGGCTCCTCCATTCCTGGAAATGTACAACCCAGCACAACTCTCCAGATCAGTACAGCAGGGCTGACCTCAGGGCTCTTGTCAGAGTTGCCTGAACCACTGTGCTGTTCATCCACCTAGAGCACACCTGGAGGGAGATGTGGAGGCCAGGAGGGCACTGGCTGCCAGGGGAAGCTCCTGTGTCTCAGATGGCATCAAAGCTCTTGTGTGGATGGGCAGGGAGCTCGGTGCTGGGCAAGCTCCTGCATGCTGGAGAGGGAAAGGGCTGTACTCCCAGCACAGCTGCTGGCACAGAATGCAGGAGTTAAAATCCTTCCCCACCCTGAAAACCAGGTTACTGTGGCATGGGTTCAACTTTTGCAAAGGCTGATTTGGTAACAGGTGAAACAACAACACTCAGTGGCTCTGAACCCCACAGACCAGAACTCAATCCTTCAGCAGAGGAGGACCATGTTGGGGAACGTATTTAAACAATGTGTGCACTCAGGACTCCATGGGAGCTGCTGGGATGCATTCCTGGATGTGAAGAGAGCAGGCAGGTGCCAGAGAGAGGCTAGAATGGTGGTGGTGATCCTGAGGCCTGATCATCACTCCTGTCTTCAGGAACAGCAAGGAGGAGGATGAGGAAAGCTGTGGGACAGCCAGCCTCACCACCAACCTCGGGAAGGTAATGAGACAAATAGACCTGGAAACTATTCCCAAACATGCAAAGAACAAGAAGGTGCTTGGGAGTACTCAGCATGGATTTACTAAGGGAAACCCAAACTTAATGCACTGGCTCCACAGTGGGGCCCAGGGGATCGTGATGTCCAGCTAGAAGGCAGTTCCCAGTGGTGCACTCAGGGGTTGATACTGGGGTCAGTACTGTTCAATGTCTTTGCTAATGACCAGGGCAACAGACCCCCAGCAGTTTTCAGGTGATGCAAACCCACAAGGAGTAGCTACAGAGCAGGGGGTTGTGCTGCCATTCAGGGGAACCTGGACAGGCTGGAGAAGTGGTCCAACACAAAGTTCATGAAGTTCAGCAACTGCTGGAAAACAACTTGGCAGAAAAGTTGTTCCTGGGGAAAAGTTGCTTCCCCTTGGATTTCCCTGGAATCCTGGGAAAAATCAGTTCTCTTCTGCAGTGGCAACCACCAGCCTTCTGGGCTGCATCAGGTAGAGATGCTGGCACATCTGCTAGCAGCTGGAGATGACCCTTCCATTGGCTCAGTGCTGGCAAGAGACATCTGGGTGCTGACTTCAGTGCTGGACTCCCCAGTATGACAGACAAGGACACACTGAAGGGCCATGGAGATGATTAACAGCTTGGAGCACCTGTCATATGAGGAGCGGCTGAGAGAGCTGGGACTGCTCAGCCTGGAGAAGAGAAGGCTAAGAGGGATGTTATTCATCCCTCATGTGGATAAATATTCAATGGATGGACGGAGTGAAGAGCAACAGTCAGTTACAGTCAATGGTGCACAGTGACAGGAGCCAATGGGGAAGAACTGAGACATGTGAAATTCCATTTTAACATAAGAAAAAACTTCTTTCTCTGTTTAGGTGGTCAAACACTTGGGCAGATCACCCAGAGAGACTGTGGAGTCTCCATCCCAGGAATTAACAAAACTCAACTGGCTGTGGCCCTGAACACCCTGTGTCAGCTGCCCTGCTCTAAGGAGGAGTGTGGGCTGGACAGCCCCACAACATGGGACTTTCCCTTTAGCTGTGGCATCTGCCTCCTCTTTTTCAGACTGATAATCACCAGGCTGTCCCTGTGATAGGGTAACATTCCCTGCTGGCAAATTCCACAGCAGCCCATGCAAGATAATTAAGCCAGGTGTAAAATGTTCCATACTGTGGAAGTGTGGAAGATAAGGAGGCTTGTGTATGTAGTAAACTCCAAATCAAGGATTATTGGTAATAACAGCCAAGGATTGTTGTGGCTGGAAAAGGGGCCATAGGAGGAAGGGAAGTGATGTCTGAGACAAACGTCCTTGTTCTGGCTCCTGGAGATAAGCAGTAGGCAGTAAAGAAAGTTATCTCTAGGGTGGGAAAAACTTATCTATAAGAAAGTACCCCCACAAAGCCTGGGTGTGTGCCCCAGGACACCCCATCAACTGGATTGGTGCTGGAGCCAGGACTGGTGATCTCTTTTTCTTCCTTTCTTTCTCTCTTTCCCTCTTTCATCCATCTGTCTTTCTCTATCCCCTCCATTACCCCACCTTTCATTCCACTCTGTTTCCAAACTCCACTGCTGTGTGCTTAGGTAGGAGGTCAGGGACTAACATATCAATTTCCATGCCAAGTGTGTAATTTACTAATAAAACTTTGTGAGGTTTTGTGGACCCTCTTACTTCTGACATTCCTTTAGACCACAAGCATCTATGAATCTTGGGTGCTCCCTTTCCCTTAAGGCTGGGACATTGTATGTAACATGAGTGAAAATTATGTGACTAAATATCTAGTTCCCAATGTTAGTCGTGTTACAGTTACAATAATATTTCTGGCTTTAATTAGCCTAACAGGACTTTTCAGCTGTAAATATTTAATTATTTTATGTCCTCTATAGAATTACACTAACTGTACCCAGGCAGACATCAAACCTCTTTACGCTGTATATGCATTCTCACTTCTGGTTCTTTTAAAAAGGAAATTGTATTTGGAATCATCAGTCCTGGCAAACTAGCCAACACCTTTATTTCCAATTCCATTGTTCATTTCTGATACAAAAGTCAAACTTACACAGACAGTTCTTCAGAACAAAAAACCTAAACGATTTATACATAAACAATTACACGCAGCATTTATAATGTGCAGTACAAAATGTACACTGTTTAGAGGAGATACATGCTGCGTATAATGCCAAGATTTAAACAAGGGTTATACAGACTAGTGCTGATGGTTACATTTCACAGAGACAGCTGTAGGCACTGCCTTGAAGCACAGTTCTGAACAGCTGTACTTGCCTCATCCTCAGGCCCCAACTTCTCATTTCAGGTTTGGAGAAAAGCCTTGGTCCTTCTCCATATTCATAGAACAGTTCTGAATTCATCAAAAATGAAGCTTGGCACATGTGCTTCAACAACCTGAGGGACACAGAAGGCACAGTTAGTCATTTGCATTACCCATTTGTTGTCCATTCAGCCATTAACAAGCATATCTGATCTATGGCTCAAGCACACATACTACTGACCTGAGCCACCCTGGCATCAGGATGTGCTCCTGGCATCATGTGCACCAAGCAAGGAAGGAACAGCACAGCCAGGGCTGTGAGGAGATGCCAGGAGCACAGGTACACTGTAGGACTGGAGGAATGCTGCTGTCCTCTCTGCTGCGCCTCCACACAGCATCAGCTACAGCTGCAGGACTGACACAGGGACCTTCTACCACACAGAACTGTGGGCTGGGAAGAGGAGACTGGAAGAATCTCACTCTCTTCACTGTGAATATTAGCTGGGAAATGGCTATTGAATACTTATTCAAGAACCATGGAGGTACAGCCTACATATAGCAAACAGGATTATAACTTATTTTTAATACTATGTATAAATAATACATCATCTTCAAATGTAGTTAAGTTGCATTTAAACCTGAAATAAAGTCTCTCTACAACTAGACTTTTAGCACTTCCCTTGCATGTGAGACAAGGAAGATGCCTGGGAATCAGGCTTTGGCAGGAAGTGAAGGGAAGACTTGATACAGTGTTTCACCAAAATTTTAGACTTGCTAATTAGCTTTCTGCCCTGTGTTTAGAATACTGCTAAGTTTAGTATTACTTGGAAACATCTTGGAACTTCTGTTTTATTTCTTTCCTTCCCAACAGACCCCAGCATTATACACTGAAGATTAAATTTAACAGACTTGTTTGAAATTGCCACAAAGGTGAAATCCATTATTTATTAGTATTCATCTATTTATTCCTGTGGTAATGGGACTGAACTCCACAAGTCAGGGCTGCTTCCACATCAGCAGGACCCTGACCCATTATTTGTTATGTTGGCTCATTTGTAGTACAAATGGAAGGTGTGGGCAGTGTCTCCCTGGCCAGATCCCTTCATTGGCTGAAGTGGAGTGGGAGCACACATTCCCTGTTCTTTTTTCCAGGGAAAATGGTTGGGGTGTTTAGGGGCATATTTAGAGACATGGAATTCTTTCTTACCTTTCTTGGTAACTTGGTGTACCGAATGTAATCTTCCAGGAACATGAGGGCACCCACTACGTCAGCAGGCATTTCTGGAATCTTCTGGCTAAAATTAAACCACAATGGAGATTACACTCTTACTAATTGACCAGTTACTTGGATTAAATTACCTGAAAATGCCAGCCTTCAAATAACACCATTGCTACGAGGTGTCATGTGATTCCATTACAAATAGAAATAGTATTTTAATCTTCTATTTAGTGAAATATATTGTTGTTATTGTGTAATGCAATCACAGAATGGTTTGGGCTGGAAGGAACCTTAAAGATAATGTAGTTACAATAGCCCTGCCATGGGACAATTTCCACTGGACCAGTTTTCTCAGGGCCCATCTAACCTGGCCTTTAACACCTCCAGCCATGGAGAATCCACAGTTTTTCTGTGCAACCTGTTCCAGTGTCTCACCACCTGCGTGGGAAAAAAATTCTTCCTAACATTAATCTCAATGCCCCCCCTCTTTTAGTTTAAATCATTGTCCCTTCTCCTGTCCCTGTCTGCCCATGTAAAAAGACCCTCTCCATCTTTTTTATAAGGTCCCTTTAAGTACCAAAAGGCTGCAAATGTCAACTATACTCTGCTAGAACAAAAATACTGAAAAAACAGTGCTTTTTCACGGCTGAAGTCCTCTTCACAGAGGTGATACTTGGGTAAAAAGTAAAACATGGATACCTTGTGCACTGCTCCATCGTTGAACGAATAAACTGACCAATCAGAGCCAAAAACTGTTCTGTGTATCTTGAGTGAAACTGTTTCAACAGGGTAAGGAGCCCCAGAACCAAAGGAAGCCAGTCAATTTGATCAGCTGGCCGCTTGCACACCGCTCCTGCACAGAAAAAACCCAAATCAATACATGTTTATGAAGCAGAATTCTCACAGCACAGGCTTAGGTAATTATACTCTTCATGTTTTTTTTGCTGTCTCCCCTTCTGCTTGCCCACACAAAAAAAATTCAAAACTAATATAACAACTGCATGTATTCCACAGCAAATGGCTTAATGGTATTAACTGAGGCATAGGATAGAATGAGAAACCCAGGAGTCTGGATTCTGTTTCCTACCCTATTGTATTTGTCTTAAATAGTATAACAAAACTGTCTGAACTGCTGGACTGAAGTTAGGAACTGTGTGTTTTCTGTGTAGGTAATTTCACATAGGTTTTAATTAGATTTAGACAAACAGTAACTTACACATTACCTAAATTTCTGTTGTACTGAAGTTTGGGAAACTGGGAAATGAGGAACAGGAAGTTGACAGTGGGAAAATAGGGCAGACGTTTTGTTGTTATGTAGATCTGCGGGAAAAAAAAAAAAGTAGTACAGGTCTTCTACATATTATTTTTTTTCTCAGTTAAGAAAAAGATAGAAAAAAGCATACTGCACCAAACACTGACCTTATTTAATGGATTGTGAATACCAGCAGCTTCCAGATAAGCTGTGATTTCATATAAAAGAGTGTTGTCTTCTTTAGGATAAGGTAGTGATGGGTTCTGATAATGTGCTTCAATGTCAGCCAGTATTGCTCTAAAAGGAAAATAGATTATATTAAATAATTTTAAAAATTATCCCCAAATAAACCTGATATGATGCCACATGTCATACTAATATAAAAATTTCAAAGATACAAAACCTCTACATGGCCACAATCAAGAGTAAAACACCTTTTCTGGAGTATCTTTTTACAAACATCATATTTGATTCAAAATCAGCACCACACATATTCTGTTCCTTTTTTGCATCTGACTTTAGAACCAGGTATAAGGAAACGCTATAAGAAACTGCATGTTCAAACTAATTACTTGCCAAGTATTTATTTTTAATGTTTTTTCTGGGTTAAAATTCAAATACTGATGAACAAAAACCTGTACACAAATCAGATTGCACATTTTGCTGTAATTTAGATTTTAAAGATTGCTGAGCTGACAACAATTACATCACAGTGATACACTCAGCTCTTCAGCACATTTTGCTTCTTACTTATTGAGATTTTCCAAAGCAGCAGCCAAATGCTTGGAGTCAAACCTGCAGGAATAATTTAATTCATTGGTAATCTGTCGTCTTAAAATCTGCATCTGACCAACCTGTTGACACAAACACAAAAAGGGTGGTGTTATACTGAATGCAATGAAAGAAGAGTGGAGTCAAAGACTGACCCCAGCTGCACAGTGCACTCAGAGCAGAGATGTAGTCACAGTGCTTGAAGTTTACACACAGTTCCTGGTTGCAGGTACAGGCCATGGGAAAAGAGCACAAAGAAGGCTTTTCATTGGTCAGTAAAATGCCTGTACTCTGTTTCCCACCTCTCTGTAAATCTTAAGGTCAGCATGGCAGGAGAAGAAAACATCAGAGAGGCTCATTGCAGTCAACCTTCTCCTTCCCTGGCATTTCCTCTTCACTGCAGTAACACAAACAAACATTCACAGCACTCTGATAAACGCTGGTCCCAAAACATCATTACAGAGACAAGATAAAGTGCCAAGATAATGGGACAGCTTGTTTAAATCTTCAGCACAGTACAATGCCTTCTGTGGCAAGGCAAGTCTGGGAAATGCTACTGCTCCAAACTTTATCCTTGGGCATATCATGGTCACAAGGCACTGTGAGGAGTCTCAAGAGTTCCTGGTACTGAACACTAACTTAGTCTGCCCAGATCAGATCTCTAGTGCCAGACTCTGGTTTTGGTGACCTATTTCTTATGAATCTCAGTGCTAAGCACTTTGTGGAGTGTGAGGTGCCCATACAAACAAAGCTCAGGAGCTCTTGCAAACCCAGGCCTGCTTCACTTGTGATGCTACACAGGTCCAAGTCAATATAATACAACATTGTAAAATAAGCAGATTGAAATATCACAGAATCACAGAACCATTATGACTGGAAGAGACCCCTGAGATCATTGAGTCCAACCTATGACCACACACCACCTTGTCAACTAAACCTTGGCACTGAGTGCCACATCCAGTCCCTACTTAAACAGTTGACAGTGGCTCCACACTTCCCTGGGCAGCCTGTTTCAAAGCTTAACAACCTTTCCTATGAAGAAATTTCTCCTGATGTCCAACCTGACCCTCCCCTGGTGCAGTTTTGAGGCCATGTCCTCTTGTCCTGCCACTGGCTGCCTGGGAGAAGAGGGCAACCTTCATCTGGCTACTCTCTTTCAGAGTTGTAGAAAGTGGTAAGGTCCCTCTGAGCCTCCTTTTCTCCAGTCTGAACACCCCCAGCTCCTTCAGCTGCTCCTCACAGGACTTACCCTCTAGACCCTTCACCAGCTCTGTTGCCCTTTTCTGGACATGCTCCAGCACTTCCATGTCCCTCTTGAATTGAGGGGCCAATATAACCAAAGAGCCTTGAGTGAATTCTGACTAACAGTAAGCCACATGAACGTACCTTCATTATGGAGTCTAAATAAGCTGTCCAGATCTTCTGTGTTTTTGCAATTGCTGCAGAATAAACCTTGTTTGAATTTGCTGAGAAAAGAAGAAGGGTAAGGCATAAAAAAAAAGAACAAGTAAGAAGAGAAATAAATGCAAGTGTACACAGACAATTGCTTTCTTCCGTCTTAACCAGTAAGCACTTACCTATGATTCCTTTGAGGGGACTGACAGCACTCATAAGTGCCTTTAAGGTATCTTGTACTGACCTGTCACGCAGTATATTTTTCTGAAACATACTGAGGAAATTCTAAATAAAAAAAAAAAAGTAAGTAAAATTATCACACATGCACTCTATGATTAATCTTGATGGCACTGAAGCCACATTTTTTAACAGCAGGGGAAGACTATTTCCATAGATGAAGAGTTGAGGAATTCTGTAGTTACAATTTTTGCTTTTTATAGTTATGTTAATCAATGTCAGGACAATAAGAAGATCCCCCTTGTCAGTATCTAATATCCACTATGGACAAGTAGTAATACAATTTTTCAGGAAGAACTGTGTTCATTGATACTTATTTCCCTTAAAATCTCTAACCAGTCTAGAACTAGATTCTTCTCAGAAAACCAAAAAACTTGGTTTCACATAAGAGGTATTAGGGAAACAGTCATTACACAGAATTGACACCTTATGTATCATGGTAGACCCGAACAATCTTTGTTGATATCTAGACAGAAAAATAGAAGTTGACCTGAGATCAACTTCTAGTACACACAAAGCGTACACTTTCAGAAAGCATCCCCACACAACCTGGAATTACATAGCATCATTTACTTAAGAGCACCAACTGCCATAATTTTATCTGTAACTGAAATTCCCACTTTTGGGGTTGAATGACCATTTTTCAAATGCTCTTGATTTAATTTTACCATTTCAGTAATTAACAGATTTTTTTAAAAATTTCATTATTAAATAAAGCATTGTGGCCTTGCAAAACTGAAGTTCAAAAATTACCTGCAGCTCCTTTACAATCATGAAACACAGCAGCCTGTCTAAGCCATTGAGACCAAAGGTACCCAAAGTATCTTGGATCTCTGAGAAGAGACGACTATTGGTTACTTCCTGATGGGTTTTGATATCATACCAGGTATTCATCTGGTCAATGTAACACGTGATTCTGAGGGAAAAAATCAGCAAACAACTTCAGAAAAAGCTGCAGATGGTTCCTGTGATACTCTCAGTAATGAGTTACCTTTCTCAGACAGATGAGAATGACTCTCCAAGTATCTCCGGTGATGTTTAGCTATTCCTCTCTCCACCATGGTTCTGTCACCCTTCCCTGATTTCTCTCTCCTCAATTTGTCTAACACACTGTCTTCCTTCTTAGACTAAAATCACCACTTTTCTAGACTAGTATTTAAAATGTACAGGATGGACTGGGTAAATCTGATTTTAGATAAAGATATGACAGCTAAGGAAAAACTACCTCTTGTATTTTGGTTTGTGTATGGTGGAATTGGAGCTATCCAATGCATGGTGCCTGTGACACACAGTACTTACTTTGGGTCTGTGATCCTCAGGATTTCTCTGCAGAGACGACCAATAAATGTTACGGATTCATCCACAGGTGTGAATTTTGGTATAGGAATATGAGTAGACTGGTATATACTTTGCCAGTCTTGAATCTGAAAAATAGGTTTTTAATTTGCTTAGAAATTTTCCTTTCATTCAATTTAAAAGGAGCACACACTAACACAATATTGTAAATTACACATAGCAGAGCACTATAAAAAGAGAAAAAAGCAAAGAGAAAAATGAATCTTATTACAAAAATATATTAAAATATTCTAGTTTGGGTACTTTCCTCTTATGTACAAATAATGCAGGGGGGATGCTGAAACATTTCAGAATAATCTAGGGGCAGATGTTTTACACAGTCATTAGCACATTCAGTTGGAGTCACAGTGGTATGAACAATGGGTACACATGCTCCATCAGTCACAGGCTCTAACAGCCAACTATAAAGACACTTATCAACTTTTTTGTTGTTTTTGGGTTTGAGTAGCACCTTTGTTCTTAAGAAGTTATTGCACTCCTGTTCCACGTTGTAGTTAATAATACGTGACACTTCCTCTTGCCAAATTTTTAAACCATATATGTTGACATAATCCTGGATATATTCAAATGATCGATGGAACCCATCCATTGTAGCTGCCATTTCTTTCAGTTTGGGCATGAGTTCGCTTGGCTGGAGATAAACAACAATAAAAAGTTAAAACCAAAACTGTGAACAGGTAGAATTCAAAGAAAATGTAAAAGGCTTCTGAACACCCTTACAGAACAACCTCTAGAGCATTTCCCTATGGTCCAGCCAGATCTGAAAAGCACTGAGAAATTTATCAAAGTTTGATATCTGAATTAACTCTTACTAAATATTTTTTCCTCACACTTTTCGTATTTATTTTTGCCTTCAGTGGTACTATTGATTGATCTGGGAGATTCAACAATCTGGACAAGATCAAACAAGGGGTCACTCCTTATTTTATCACTGCTTATCTATCTTTACTTGGCTTACGTGACCTGTCAATCATCATAGACAAAGGCAGTACTGTGAATTCAGAATTGACAGGACATTTTGGAATAGAATAAAAGTATGGTTTTTAATGCTATGTACTCTTGGCAGTTTATAAACTCATTTGAACATCAAATAAAGCATTCCAAATAACCTTCAGTAGTCCAAAACTTTTATTACGAAAAGGAAATCTGCACATAAAAGCATACATTATTTTTAGAAGGCAGTATAATAAAAGACGTCCCTGCACACCCAAGAAACATAAAAAATTAAAACCAACCTTGGCTCTAGGATTAAAGATGAGGCCCCTGTGAAGAGCCAGGGCTACTCGTTTTACCAGCTCCTTCCTTATTCCATCCTCTAGTAACTGTTTTGGGTCCACCTAAGTAGAAGAAACACCTTTCCTTTAAAGTCAAAAAGGTATAAAAATATAAAGGATTTATTTTCTACCAAGAAAGATATTAAATACATTTGATAAACAGGAAAGCACTGTTAACAGACACATTTAACCACCAGAGCTTGTCCAAATAATAAAAAATGTACATACTTCTACTAGAGAATAAATGATTTCTTTAAGTTGAATGGCAAAGATTTGTAGTTCTCGTATTCAAACTTTGTTCATGATCCACTGAGAATGTTGTACAATTCTAAGAAGCCAGTATGCATTAAGAAGTGTATGTTTCTTCAAGAATACTTGCTTCTAGTTCTCAAAGAGGTATCAATGTAGCCTTAATGTAAAACTGCAGGACAGTTTATACCAATGGAAGAAACAGCTCTTCAAAAAAGCTTTCCAGTAGGAAAAACCTCAAAAGACCACCAACTATGGTGGATGAATCTATCAACAATGGGGACTGTGGGTTCCTAGGAACCTGAAAAAAGTATAGTTCTTATCTGGCTGCCAATTTAGGCATCACTGTTTGAAAATTTGTATGCAAACTTTTATTTTCTTGGTTTTTTATTTTTCCTTGAGGTCTCATACTGTGCTGAAATCTGTGCTAAAGTGGTAATTGCCACCAAACAATCTTTTCCTATTGAAATAATGGATCATTACCTTGATAATACCAACTAAAGTAGTTTTCATCATGAGGATACCTTCAGTGAAGATTGAAATTGCATGGGTTAGCTTGGCAACCTGTAACAGAAAAAAATTCATTGAAGCAATTCAATAGATGTAAATAATTACTCGAAAAACAAATCCATGTCTCCCAGTGGTAGCTTCCTATTTCAGATTTAAATAATTTGCACTGATGTACTTTCAACTTTACATCTTGTTCTAGACTGACTTATATAATTACCTTTCTTTTAGTCATATAAATAGAAGTGTATTAGCAGTAAGAAAGAACAGGTACCTCTCAGGGGCTTCAGAGGGATTATGGAAAGGAAGACCAGCCATAACTTATGTGCACAAATATTATGGACAAAACTCTCAGCTGGTACCTTTGGCCAGGCTGGGAACACAGCTCACAGTAGTTATTATAGAATAAAGCCTGCTGCCACCATGAGTCCCCCTCAGTATTTCCACTGATTTAATACAGTAGCACATTCACTTGAAGTTTTACAATTATTTATTATCCTTATGCTTGGAGTTCAGACAAGCCAGTCTTTTGCCTTTCAGGTGTTTACAATACAGAATAGAGAAGACACTTCAGATCTACAGTTCAATAGGAATTGGAAGTGAAAAGCTTTAGTATAAGTTATTTTCCCTTTACTGCCTCAAAACATTACTGAACGCTGCCTTCTCCTCCACTCCTACCCACACTCAAGCCAGACTGACTTTAAAAAGTCTCATGAGGGAGTCTAAACCTAATGTGCAGGACTGAACATCAGCTTAATCAGAGATCACAACTTGTTTGGAGAAAACACCTAACACGTGAGCACTTTGGCAAAATCTCCAGGGAAAAGCTGGCATCTTAACTGATTATTAGATTCTCTGTGGGAATGACTTATCTACTCAGGTTATTGTGTTACATCTTCCTCTACTGAAAATAAAATCATGTAGTTTTAATGTCTGCTCACTCTTCCAGACTGGTTACAATGCAGAAGAAAAAACAGAGACAAAATGAGCAACAGCAGCTTTATCTGATCAAATCAACGTGCCTCCATCCTCTCCTTGAGAGCAGCAAAAAGCTTAACCCTGCTGGCTTATTCAGTCATTGACCTTCTCCTTTTGGAACAAGAATGCCAAATATGGAGGGCTTCATTTCAGATGCAGGTTATTGGGGTTCCATCCTCTCCAATAAATAAAAAGATATTTATGCTCATTTATAAATGTATTTAGTTTTTCTCCCCTTCTCTACAAGATCAAAAGTTTAAACTTCTACAAACAGAAGCACAGAAGTTACTAATTTATCCTCGTGAAACCTAAGGTATGCTCACAACACCACCAGTCAGTTTTAACTGTAAGTCAGCAAATCTAACTTCACTGTTAAACTAACTCTATGGAGCTGTAGAGATTTAAACTTAGGTTAAAGTTGGCCACCTATAAGGTTTGCTTTTTCAGAATTCCCTGTTTTAACTGCACCTCATATCGTGGTCCAAGCTGAGCATAATCTCGTAGCTTGTCCTTATCAAGGCGAGTAGGCACTTCAATAATATCGTGAGTCTGAAGCTTTATGATTTTGAGAAGAGATGTAAACATGCTTTCTGGAATTATCTGTAGAACCTTCGTAAATGACAGAAGAAACACCCACAGTCAGTATATTCTCATTAAGAAAATAATCCTCAATTAAGTAATTAGAGAACAAGGCAATTATGCCTTATAAGCACCCACCTTTCTCACATAGGAAACCAACTCGCCAGAGTAATACTGGGACACACTGAGAAGGTCGGGACTGTTTGCTTGATTGATACGGAGAAGTGGCAAATCAAGAGCAGAAGCAAGCTAGAAATAAAGTTAACAGTTTAACTTCATGTTTGTTTTTCTGATGAAAACTGTGTGCTTGAATTCTCTTGCTCAGGCTCTTATTCTACAACCCAAAGTACTAGATTCTTCCTAAAGAGCAGTGTCATACCAGGCTTTCCAAGAGAAAAAAAAAAAAGTTAAAAGTCAAAGAAGTCCAGCAGTCCATAAGGCTACCTTCCCCAAGATTGTTAAAGTCTTAACAGCTGCACAGGACATTTAAGCTGTAACTTTATGTTTTCACTCACACTAATCTCCAGTCTTATTTCTACAGAAGATATTTTCATCTGAAGCCAAAGCTTCATTGACAGACGAAGTGCACAGAGAACATAACTTTTTAAATTCCTTCAGCCTATTCTGATCTGTATGCAGAAGATCCCATCTCTGCACCAATGCCTCCAGAAAACGGCTGTAATGAGTAGAGGCTGGACGATGAGACTTATTTGCCTAACAGCAGCAATGTAATTGCTGCAGTATAAAAACATGCATAACTTGGTTCTATTTTCCTTAAAAACAACCTTGAGTTAATTAAATACTGTCTAAAAAAATGGACATAGAAGATGCTGATAAAAGGAAGTCTTAATTCTTCTGATTTCAGAGCTTAAGGCCTTTTAAACAAACTGCTTGGATTGACCTGCAGTGTTCAAGTATATTCACTGTTGTTCACACTTACCTTTAGGAAAGTGGCTCTGAGTTTAGTTACCATAGATGGACTGACTCTTATGCTGTCCTGCATAATAGATGTAAAGCTGGGGTAGGAAACAAACAAAATAAATCAGCTTCTTCCCTTGAAACTCTTATTTTCAACTGTTTAATTGTATGTCAACAGTACCAGTGTCATGTGTAAATGGCACAGGAGATCACTAACGAACTTCACTAAAGGAGGATTTAGGTCTGAGGAGATACTGTTTAGAAAACCCTATATGAAAAAGGGTAGGTGGGGCAAAAGACAAAGCATCAGGGAGTGTTAACAGCCACGGCAATGAAGTAGCAGCTCAGCAATACCCCACCATGGAAACAGCAGTCTTGAGCATTAGTCTTTCCTCATTTGTTTTTGGTTGAAAAATGAACTCCAGTATTTTGGAGAACACTTAATAAGACTAAAGGCTGGAGACAGGAGGTTAACAAAGCTGTTATAGTTAGAACAGGATAGATAGTAAAAAGTTACACTATCACTTAACCTGCGTTAACAACCTGAGAAGGATGGGTATTAATTCCTATTCAAGCTGCTTAGAATTCAGTATACTCAACAACTCACAGAACAATGCTTCAAGACTGTTTTTAAATTGGAATGTTTATAGTCTTAATAACATTTATGCACATTATTTCCCACAAGTTTTACAAATGGTTACTGACTGGAAGAAAAAGGTCCTGCTAACATACCTGTCAATTAATTGCCAAGCATAAGAAAGATCACCAACTATCTGCATGGTGATCAAGACCTCTTCTTTGATGTTGATAGTTCGGATCATCTGATGGAGAAATTTGCGGGTGTCAGCCAGAAACTGACAAACTTGCAGGTTGCTTTCCAGCTGGTGAAACTCTTGGACCTATATTTAAAAACCAACCAAACAAAACCCATAAAAAGACTCTTTTGTTGTTTTCTATTCATCTTTAAGGACAGCAATACAAACAGAATCAGTAAACTGACAAATTACTTTTGGATGTTAGCAGCAGTAAGACACTTAAATCCCAGCCTGTTATAGAGTGCATTAACAACAAATTTCACAAAGTTATTCAAGGAGGTGTACTCTGAAACATCATTCTGAGTACTCTTTTATATCCTGCAAATAGAAGAAGCACACACAGAAAAAATACAGATTTTTTTATTCTGCCTTTCAAATCACCCTTTCTAGTTTCAAATGAATTTATTTTCAGAATTTCTAAAAAATGAGTAATATTGCCAAATAATGTTAAATACTGAATTAATTTATTTGAAAAAACCTACAAACCCACGGCTACAGGTAGAATGACTTTTCATACTATATCTCTTATTTTACAATACTAAGGTTTATACAAAACTCCTGCTTACTGTAGATATATAACACCAAAGATCTAATAGATGTAAACAATTGTTAAAATGCAGATCTGTTTTGTATCTCTGCTATTAGAAGTCAGTACATGTGTAAAAAACGCTGTTGTTCCAAAAGGACAAGGTCATTTATCTCAAAATGTCTTTACCATACCTCTTCCAAAGCCTGTATTAGCTGCACAGTTTTTCTGCCTGCTGCAGTGGAGTCATCATAGTTCAGAGACATTATTTGCTTGGAGATTTCTCTGAACCAAGCCTGGAGATTTTCTAAAAAATTAAGAAAAATTTAATGAAATCTCTGCATGTATGACAGGCAGCAAAAATACAGGAACTTGCTAGTCAAAAGAAAAAAAAGCTATACACATAGATTAGTTTTTATTTCACTGGTACATTTCTAGTCTTTCAACAAGTACACTTGTAAAATGGCAAATGCTCAGGTAAATTTCACATGCAACATTAAAAACACCTCTCAACATAAATGGACATCATTAAAAAAATCTTATTTTTACACCAGTTCAAGAGAAAAAAGTTGGTGTTTCAAAAAAACAGTCCAAGGAATTTGGAAAGAACCCAGATTCAACTTTTAAGTCTTTAGAGAACTTGGAGAATACCACTCAGTGTAAAGGAGAAGTGAAAGAAGGTTTGAAAAAATGCTGATGAAATTGAAATCCAGGAAAAGAATAAGGGAAGAGGCTAAACCATCCCTAAATTTAATGGGCATGATCTTCTCACTCCTTTGTACATAGAACATGGTAATGTGAACTCCATTATACATACAGAAATAAACTGACATTTTATAGTTTTAACTGGTATATCTAAATAAAGGAATGAAAAATACTTTAAAAATATGGCCATCTAAATATTAGGTACCTAAAAATATTGCTTACATATGGAATACATGCTGAAAACCTAAACAAGACAAGAGATAAAGAGACCTCTTTGGCAGCTGATAGACCTGAAAATTGCTCTTATATTGTCACTATTAGACTAATGTATTTTCTTTTGGTATCACTTTAGAAATATAAATCAAAATCACTTTTTCCCCCCACAGTATAATCTTTAATAATTACCATTTTTCTCCACTCTAGTAAGAGGTTTAACTCCTGAGAAGACATCAGCAAGCTCAGTCATCCTTTCAGACCCCTCTTTTTTATAGTTCTCCCATTTTGCTTGTTTTTCTGACAGCATCTGCTTGAACATCTATTGAAACCCAAAGCATTTGGTTTACAAAACTGGCAAGGAGGCACATCACAGTAGATGAAATAAAATACTGAAAACAGATGGAACTGACTAAGTGATTACTACGTAACTTCAAGATCTTGCCAGAATATTAAAAACAAAATTAAAAATATTAAGAAATACAGACAGTGTGATGGACATACAGTGACAGAAGCTTACTGAATTTTAAAGAACAGTATAATGCCAATTTTTAAATATTTAGTCACTTCAAAAAATATTACAAGTTAATTTTTCAGCTTAGAGATCTTAGAATACTCTGGTTAGCAGCACATTACCTCTTTTAAAATGAATTCAAATTGAGCTGTATCCAGAAGAAGCTGGAAAAGGATCCTGGAATTGTACCTCGAGTCTGTTAAAATTTGATCCTTTATCTGGCGGAGACGTTTGTTATTTGGATCACAAGCTGAAAATGGAAAGACATTTCCTCACTGTTACACAGAATTTGGCCAAGCTTTTCAATCTTGTAAATACATTCTTTTTTAATAGCTTGAAGGCAAAAACATTTTGCTCTGGTATGTAAATCCCCACTTATTTTCCATTTACATGGACTAACCCTTCCTTTGAATAGGATATAATTAGGGTTTCCGTGCTGCTTCAGCCTTCTTAAAACTTCTGCAGCCTTCTGAAACTAAATATGAATTTAGTCCATCTGACTGAGAAGCCCCAAGATCAGTATTTTTAAAACCATTACAAAAATTGTATGGAGGTGTAACAGAAGCCCTCTTGCATATCAAGAAGCCTCAAAGACAGCGCAAGCATTCAAAGAAGGCAATGTCTAAATAGGTCAGTTTACACACCCAAAATCACATGAGAGACGTTACTCAACAGTTTCGGCTGAATTTCAGTTCAACAGAACAAAACCCTTGGTTTCAACCTGTTAATTACTAAGATTTTAAGAAGCTGGCCACTGCTTTCTTTTTGGAGATAGGTAAAACTTTCAGAATTATGTTTTTCTGCAGAATATTATTCAACAAGATCATGACTTCTACTCATTTTTGTACCTGTGTATGGCTCACAAGAACTGAGGAAATGCATGTGCCGTTTCAGACAAGGCTTTAGGAAACTATTTGCAAAACAACAGCTCAACAATCTCCTGCAAACAGTAGAGTAAACTGCTGACTCCAACAGCAGCAGAACTGAATTTCCCTCAGGGCCCAAAATGAAGCCCCAGTGTAGCAGGACTGACAGCTCAGCAGTGAGTGCAGCATGAAGTCTTACTCGTGTCTGCAGTGTGCAGCATCAGCCAGCGGATTGCCACATTGCAGTCTCGCAGACAATTCAGCAGCTTGGGAATGTTGTCCAGCACCAGCTCTTCCCTCAGGCAGCCCTCCTTGAGGAACTGCTGCACCTGCGTGTGCACTCGCTCGGTGACTGCAGCGTACCTGCTGGCCTTAAAACACACAAAGCCTGCATCAATAAAATCCTTGCCTCAAATGGAATACACCATGTTCCCTAGAGCTTAGAGGGCACACATATCAAAAAGTGCTATAATAATTTTTATCATTACTAGTAGGCAATATTATACACTGCAACTGCATGACAAAGGATGCACGATAAACTTTGAAGCAAAGAGGCTACACAGGAAGCATAATGTTCCAAAAATGAAGACTTGTAGCCTTTCTATATATCCACTTATATACTCTCTAGAAATTATTCCTAAAAGATGGCACTAATATTTTATTGCCTAATGGGAAAGAACAACAACAAAAATCTATCAGAGCTACTTATTATGAATTAACTATGAGTTCTACTTGGTGAACTTCTTCCCTAAAGATGAAGGAAAAATTTCTACTCATATTCCCTAAGTTTGCCAGACAATATAGTACACACATTGTATGCAAGAAGAAAAGACCCATGCATTATTGATGTCATATACTTCAGATGCCCACACATCTTGCATCTTGCTAAAAATACTTAATGCTGGCTTATGTACCTGCTCTTTCACATTTGAAAGATCCAGCGTGTAGTTGAGGGCAGTTTTAGCAGCTTTGTAGGGTTCCCATGCTTCTGCCAGATTGACAGTGATTCCCATGTAAATGCTAATGACCTAAAATTGGAAGCAGAAAACAAGAAGTTGCATTTATGTTATTAAGAAAAATACAAAGTTTGCATTTAGCAATGTGACAGAAAGAGATATGCTGTGGGTATAAATAAGAGATAACTGAACTTTTTTGGTAGCAGTACTTTTTGGTGTACCACCTTTGGAAATCAAGAAGAAGACTTTGAAACAAAAGGCACACAATTAATTAGAAGCTTAGTTCTGAAAACAAGATGACAGTTCTTTCAGTCACAATATATGATACTCAATTTTTTTCACCATGGACTCATTACTTATTTTTCATTTCGATGATGCTCTAAAGAAGACTGATAAAAGCAACTGGGAAAAAAACTATGATAGGGAGGGTAAAATGAGATGAATTAATCTTACCGTGAGGATGCCCAAAGGACCAAATTGAACTGTAATGCATCTTTCACGGTGACACAAACAGAAAGAAATTATGATTAAATTGTGTGATTTTTAAGGAGCAAAGAGAAACTGATTTCAGACTCCTAGCACAAGTTAAAGCATGATTAAAAATACAGATTTGTAAGTTAGTAACAAGTATTTGTAAGATAATTGATTAAAAATGGAAGACTTGCTTTACTGACAGATGAAGGATGTACAGAGCTGTGGGATTATGAGCTTTGTCACACTGATGCTCCAATATTCCTCCATACAGGCATGATCACATCAAGGGGGACACGGTCAGCCTTTGAGCGCTTCAAGCAGTGTCAAGTAAAGGCAAATGGGACTAGGGTCTGCTGATATGAAGATCTCTCTCATATTGTTGAAGTGAAGCTCACTATTTCCTGTAGGTGACAGTTCCTCAAAAAGCTACACTTCAACTGCTAAGAATAATTTGAAATCAGCCTAGGAGTCAAGTATTTTGTATGATGCAGCTAACTTATCCACACCTGACCACAAGAAGATAGGTGTTGTCTAAAAATATCAGTTTGTACTATGAACTCGAGTTAATAAAAACACTGGCATAATCAAAAACTTGCAGTGTCAAGTTCTCATTTCTAAAAATAAGCTTGTAGTTCTCCAGAAACAGAGGGATTCTAATGTCTACTGAAATAGCCAGCTATTGCAGTTTCTCCCTCCCTACTTCACTGCTCCACTTATGGTACACAAGAATACAACTTGAAACCAACAGAGATACACAAATTAATGTACAGTTTCTTTTTAAAGTCTGATTCCCTTTGATATAAATGACCTAAGGACTCTACTTTTATATGCCAGCCTATTTCAGTAGCAGTTTTTGCAGACTAGGGATTCTGGATGGAAATCCCAAATCTCAGTTCTGAAACGTAGTAATTCCATTTTAATCACTACATCTGAAAAGGTCTGTAGAAGCACATATTGTGACAGTTTTAGCTTCTGTGTTATTTGGACAATAGCACAGAGCTAAACCTTAAACAAGTTTTCAAAGAACATCCGTGTGGGATGATTTGCTGGGGACCAGCACTGTTCTCTACAGCATTCTTGACACGTGGGTAGAATTCACCAGCGGAAACCACATGAGGGTCAGAAATGACAAATACAAAGTCCTGTACCTGGGACAAACCCAAACCCTTGCAACACAATCTGGGGACTGGCTGCCTATGTCACAATTCTACAGAAAACGATCTAAGTGTCCTGCTGGACAAATCAAACATGAATCAGACACAGCCTTATGACAACAAAGAGTAATCAGACACTGGGCTATGCCAGACTGCAGCCAGCAGATTGAGGGAAGTGAATCTTTCCTTCTAGTCAGCTCTCATGAAGTCTCATTGAGAGAAATGGGTCCAGATTTGGGCTCCTCAGTATGAGACAGACATGCACAAACTGGAATGAAGTGAACAGGAGGCCACTAACACATCTGTGGGGACCCAATATGTAAGAACACAGTTTGCTTAAGCTGGAACTACCTAAAGGGAAGTTATGACTAAGACAGAGCCAGACCCATCTCAGAGGTGCACAGTGAAAAGACAAGAAGCAACAGCCACAAGCTATAACAAAGGAAATTCCAGTAGTACAGAAGGAAGGAATTCTTCACCACGAGAGTGATGAAGCACAGCCACAGCTATCCATAGAGGCTGCAGAGTCTTCACCTTAGATATTTCCAAAGCTAACTGGGCAAGGCCTGAGCAGCCTGATTTAGCTTTGAAGTCAACTCTGCTTTCAGAAGAAGGCTGGACTAGAAGATGCCTAAAATGCCTTCCATCACACATTTTCCTGAGACTCACTTTATCTTGATGGTATTAGAGTGTAGTTGACTAAAGCATTTAAGACAATAAATTACACTTTCAAAGGACAGCCTTCCATACTTATCCAGAGTGTTTGACTTGGACTACTCCACTCTGAACAAAGTAAAATTTCCACAGAGAAGGATTTGTTCTAGTTTTAAGTTATTATTACATTTCTATAACACATACTGTAACAATAATTTCAATTGGTCTTATAACTTTAAATCTAGGGAAGAGTTTTAAAACAGAATTAATTTTTACCCAATTATCTGGAAAGTATTTATCCACGATCTCTCTCATTTTTGCTTGTTGAGTGTGAAGAATAGAAGGGTCAAAATACAGTATCACATAAAGCATAGCAGCCTGAGTAGCCAGGGCAGTGCTGCGGTGTTCTGGTAATGGATACGCTGAAACCTGGAAAAAGTAAGAAAACAAAGCTAAACATAATACAGTGCATCGTAAACCACCTGAAAATATTCTGGGACACATTAAAGAGTGCAGTGTATAGATACAATGAGGTAAGAAGTTTATTTAGGTAAGCTGGACATGCTTAGACATGCAGCACGTTTACCCAATCTATTTCCAGAGTGTAGAAGTTGACTGCATAGAGGTGTGCTACTTTTATGCTGTGAGTGAGTTAAGTAAGACATGTCCAATCACAAGACACTAAACAAAAACAGTGCTTTTCACTGCAAGGCTGGCCAAGTACTGCAGCAGATTGCCCAGAGAGGTTCTGTGGTTTGTACCTCTGGAGATACTCAAAATCCAACAGGATGCAGCCCAGTGCATGCAACCTGCTCCAACTGACTGTGCTTGAGCCAGGTTGGACTAGCTGACCTCAAGAGTCCCTACAACCTCTGTAATTTATTTTTTTCTGCACTTCATGGTTGGGTAATTAACCTGAGAATCAATGTGAAACTCCCCTTTAAAGCCCTCTTTTATCTCAGTGTGGCTTACCTGGTTGTAAATGTCATCTGACCGTAAGCGGCCAATAACCATGCTAATGAATGTTTCACTTATAGGAACCCTGCTGAAGTAACTCTCGGGGTAGTTTGGAGGTCTTTTAGCTCCAGGCTGGCTTGAGTATCCAGTGCTTCGAAGCAATTTACAAATATCATCTAAATTGGAGTCAGCAGAGGATCTGGCTGCACTGTTTTACAAAAAAAGAGGAACAGAAATATGAGCTATATGACATCATAATTTCCTTTTCTCCCACCCCTTGTAACCATGTCCTTCTCACAAGAAAATTAAAAAATACTAAAGACTAAAGGAGGTTTTTGATTGTTTATTCTATTAATATCATGTTATAGGACACTGATGAATGTCCATACTGAAATTCCAGATAAGCAGACAAAGCACAAACAGAAAATTGAACTCAGGAACAGAGAGCAGCAGCTTTATATTCAGAGAAGAATTTGTTCCTTTTTTTCCCCCTTCTTTTTTAAATTTTCATTTTCTTTCTCTCCATTTCTGAACAACCCTTGTCAATTAACTTCTGCATTCCAGAGTTAAAGAATCTCTCATTATATACCAGGAGGCATAAACATAGTCAAAGCAGCTTTTTATATGTGTGGAAGGATTTGCACTGATACCCTTTAAGACCCCACCTGTTATACCCTGACCCATAAAACTTGTTACTGATTTACCCAATAAAACACTGTAACTATGAGAAGTCTGACTTGCAATACATTTGTCACCTAAATAGTGAGGACTTTTCACAAAGTTTCCTTTGCATGTTTGGGAACCTGCAACACTTTGATAGCTGGCACTTGCAGCCTAAAAGCTTTAGCTGAATGTTTATTTGTGGACTTCAAACGTCTGTTGTAACAGAATGAAAAATCTGTTGCTCATTTTGCAGCTGAACTTGCAAGCCCAGCTAAAAGCTAAAGCAAGGAGCTCTACTGATATTCAGAGAGCTCTGCTGAATTATCTGCATAAAGTCAGTTGATGAAAAAGGTGTCACTATTTCCACTTATCTTAATTCAATGACCTAGGTTACTGAATATACCGCACGTTACACATCTCAGCCTTGAGTGCTTCTGTACACCTATACACACTACCTGTATCGGTAGTAGGAAACCAACATCCTTTCTCTGACTTCTCCTTCTATCTTCTGGTCAATGACCAGTAGCATGACTCCATATAAATACAGGGCTTCACACTGTTTGGAAAGAGAAAGAACAAAGAAAGTAAGTCACATAAACATGATTTTGCAGCAACATTTAAAGAAAAACATGTATATTGGCAAGCTAACCCAATGTCAACTACGTAGTCAACACAACATGAAAAATGGCAGGCTGAGGATTTTTGCTCTTTGTCCTCCCTGAAGTGAGTCACAGCACTTCAGTGCATTTGGTAAACTTAAAATTTTGTCTAGCTTGGCACTTACTGAGTGGGTTAATTTTCTACTATTAAAAAATTAGTCAATACTTACTAGAAGCTGTTTTCCATCTTCATTAAGGAGGACAGTTTCTAATGTTTGCTGAATGTAAATTCCTTCATTGAGGTCATCTAAGTATCTAGGAATCATGACAAAAACTTTGGTCATTGACTATTTTGCTCTCAAACTAGAACTCAATCAATGACATTTTCTCTGAAAGCAAACAGATGCATCAGAACATTTCCCTAGTACAAGCAGCATGGTGTTTTTCAGACAAAGAAGAAGAGAGGCTCTCCTAAAAAATGGGAGACTGGAACCTGTAGGTAGTGCCAACCAGCTGGCACAAGTTTCCTTCCATATCCTGCTGGTGTATGTGAAAGACACTGGAGGATACCTGGCAGCTTACAGCTCATCCTCTTAATCTTGTCATGGGTGGATATAGCCTGGGAAGGCTGCCATGCGATAATATAGTAAAACTGTCATAATTTCAAGTTACCTAAGTATACCTTCTGGAAATACCATAAATTGATCTCAATTGCCATTTGGAAGGTAGAGCTAGAAATAGAGTATGTTCACCTGAATTAACAGAAGGTTGGTTCCTATTAAAGGATTTTCCAGTAAGACTACTTAATAAATCAAACATTTAATCTTTTCATATAAAATCAAAACCAAAACCAACTTTCATGTTTAAGATTCTCAGTAACCTTTTCTTACTGTATTTCATGAAGCTTTAATTTTGTTTTTTACACGTCAGAGTAACAAACTTGGGAATATGGCAACTTCACTGAAAAATTAAGTTCAAGAAAATAATGCCAATGAAAGTTTAATAAACCTCAAACTGCCTGATTTTCTGTTTTGCAAGACCACAAAAAAATAGCTTAATAATATGGATTCTCTTTTTATTAAAAAAAAAAATCTTCAGGACAATCTCTAAGATAAAGAAAAACTAACTCAAATTTACACTTGAGAAAATGAGGTAAAGAGGTTAAATGTTTTCAAGTCATATATTAAGCTGGTAGGGAACTGTTGGAGTAAAAGTTAGTGTTCACTCCAGAAATCCAGGTTGCCTGGTGCACATGAATATGCTTCAACAAGGAGTATATTGGGTCTCTAAGGAAAAAGCTTCTCATCAATAAGATAAAACAGTAATCTAGTCTTCGAAAATCCATATGTATTTAAGATACCATACCTGTTTAAATCTACAATGTATTTATGTACGCTCTGAAAAGCTAAATAAAATCTTGTCAATATTTCAATGTTGTTTTCACGAAATTCTTCATCTAAATCCAGTAATTCAGGCTTAGCTTCCAGTTTGCCTTCACATGCCTCAGGCCCCTGAAAAACAGAAACTCATCTTTAGAGACAATACTTGACTTTGATCTCTACTTGACTTCTCTACAGTAGGACACAGACCATGTACAACCACCCCCGTGTGCAAACCAGAATTAACATGTCTGACCAAAACACGGATCTGTAGTTTTCTAACCTACTTTATGGTTAAATATTGATTCCATAAAGATGAGTTTTACACATTGTTACAATCTGCAATGACTTTAAATATGATTTATCCAATATAACCAATGGAAAAGAATAGCCAGTGCTTTCAGTAAAGCCCCAATACATCTGAAGGGACTGGGTGCTTTTTGTAGTGCTACCTCCTTGATGGATTTTTTTTCCCTTACCCACTTCATCTGGTTCTCAGATAGAAACCATAACGCTGAAGGCTCACAGAGCTTAGTACCTTCTCATACATTCAAACTGCTTGAAAGTATTAAACATGTTTTTTCCCACAGACTCTACATCTAGCTCAGCACTCATCTCCTGAATTAATGCAGAAACTTTGTCATTAACAATCATGGGGGGAAAAAGAGTTGGGAGGAACAACCTGACTTCCTTGAAGCAATAGTACAACTTTTCTAACCCTTACCACTCTCATATTTCTCATAAGCACCATTCAGTCTTACCATCACCAACTAAATGAAAATAATGTTAAAGTTTAATTGAAAGTATTATTATAATGTAATTGAAAGTACCCAGCTGACAATTTGAGTTTTAAAAAATACTCTTCTGCTTCTCTTTTTCTGCAAAATATCTACATAAAACAAAAGATAAAAGCAGGAGCCAAACTGCCTATGAAGTTCAAATGGACAAAGTAAATAGGCTCAACTTTTCAAATCTCAAATCTCTCCTCATTAATTCTAAGAATCATGAATACAAAAGGGGGGCATTTGCAATAAAAATATCTGTAAATTCTCTAATCTCTGCTTTATAAGTATGACTTCTATGGATTTTTTTGGTTTTAACTTTGAAAAACAGCACACTGTTATGCTTTCTTAACATTCAAAAATACTACAGCTTTAAGGATTATTGTATTTCTCACCAATTACAGCTATCTGCTCTTAAATTTTCATGTAACTTGTGTAAAAAAAAGACTTCTACCACCAAGCACTTAGATCTAAAGGTAACTGTGAAATCATTTGTGCTCTGTATTTTCAGTATCCAAGGCTCATAGTTAGTGCCTGAAATTTACAACTCCTAATACAATAAAATAGAATTAAATTTTAGAAGAGCCTCCCTTGTTTTATTATTACCATTTCCTGTATTGTACAATCCAAATAAAGTCAGACTAGATGGTTCCTGTAGTTCTTTCTTAATCATGCTGGAAAATGACAGAGGGAACTTAGTACTGCAAGCTTAATTCTGAAAGAGAAATAAGGGCTCTTATGGACACTTCTCTTTGACTTATTTATTTATTTTTTCAGTGCATGTGACAAGTCCAGTGAAAGAACAATCACAGCACTGTCAGACAGGAAAGCAGAAAGCAGTTTTCATGGCCGCAAAGAATAAGCTACAGACTCACAGAAGAAAGATGGGCCCACGGCACTACTCTGAAGGAAAACAACCAACCATGCAGGCTCAGAACCCGCTGGTGGAAGCATAATTTAGTGGTCCTGCAGGACCTACTACTACTATTACCTCCCCAGAATCCAATACTCACATTTTATATAATTGATATCTATCAAAGTTCACAGGCCAGATGACTCATCAAACATTTTGGAAGATGTAGTAGTAATAAACACAGTAGTCAGGAATGGCTGTTTCACAACCCAAAACATCCTCATGTGGGACAGCAATGCCTTAACGAGAAGTTTAACAATAAAAGGATTTACCTTAAAATACCTGAAAGGTATTTTACCTAAGATTTACCTTAAAATAACTGAAATCAAATATGATATCTCCATACTTCTGCTGATCAGCCTTGTCCTTTAGCCTGAAAACACCGGGAATAAATTCGGAAAGTCTCAGAAGTTCTGCAATGATGGCATTTCCACAAGAAACAATCCGAAGAATTGCCTGACCACAGAGATTGTTTTCAGCCAGAAAATCCACCATTGTGGAGCTGGATGTGACAGAGCAGCAAAAGTCCTGCAGTCTGACTCTGATCCTTACTCTTTAGGTTACTGGAAGCAGAAAGCCTGATGAAGAAGCCAGCTGTTCCATTAATAACCTGTAAAAACAAACCCACACACATCCAGAGTGGTTTATATTCATGTTTCTGATAGTTTAATTCGTGGATATTTAAGCATACTCTCCGATCTTTTAAATTATTAAATCTAAATTATCCACAGCTTTGTAAAATGAAAGAAATGCACGGAATTCATTTTCAGCATGTACACTGAGTTTGAGGAGTGACCTGTGTGAGCAGGCAGAGGAAGAACACTATTGAAGACTGAAACAGTCACAAATACTGAAGCAATTATGACCAGGCGAGGAGACTGGGCCCAAGGAAAGCAAAACCTCTTCACAAAATGTGTTTTTAAGAGCCACTTTAAAAATACAACCAAACTGATCATAATGGGTTTTAGCAATAAGTAAAACTTTCAAGCAAATGGAAACGACACAGGTCTGTTCCTTTATTAATTGCTGAGGTACGAGCTTCCATCCTGTGGTTGCGTTTCCTGCTGTTTTATTCGTTCACACGTTTTCTGCGGGATACGGCGTACAGCACCAAAAATAAGCTTCTGTGCTTCAGAAACGCTTATGGGAAGTTACGACCAGGCTTGACTTTTCACCAAACACCTGAACCACTGCGATAAATTTAAGATGACAGTGAGCTGTCCCAAGACAGTTCTGGCCCAGAAGGAGGGCCCGGAGCCCTCCCAAGTCCCCAGTCAGGTCCCCAGTCCCGCCGCAGGCTCTGCTCTACAGGGCGCACAGCGGGGCCCAGACCGGCAGCGGCCGGACGGGCTCCGAACCCGGTCCCGTCCCGTCCCGTCCCGTCCCGTCCCGCCATCGCCGAACTCACGGTTTGCACCCACGCGGTCCCGCTCCCTCAGCGGCTCCCGCCGGTGCCCGCCCCTCCCGGCGCGCTCACCCTGCCCCGGCAGCGCCTGCGGGCACGGAGGGCGGCGGCTGCGGCCACAGAAGGATGGAAGGAGGGTGGGACGGATGGAAAAGAGGCGGTGGCGCTTCCTTCGACGTAGCCGAGCTCTCCCATCACATGACGGCGCCGGCTGATGAGGCGGTTCCGCCTGCTCCGGTGCCCGGTAGTACCGCCCGCCTGCCTCTACCGCCGACAGGGGGGTGTGAGGCCGCCCCCGGGACAGCCGCACTCTCAAGCTGCGGGGACGAGGTGAGCAGCGGCCGCTGGTGAGGGTGGCTGTCCCTGCCGGCCCCGTTCCCTCCGCGGACGAGGGCAGCGCTCCCGGCCGGGGCGCGGGAGCGGCGGCGGGACGGGTGCGGGGCCGTGTCTGTCCGTGCGGGACTGCCCGGCCTGCCCGGCCTGCCCTGGACCGCGTGAGGCGGCGAGAGGGCCTGGCAGCGCGGAGCTTTCTGCTCGGCGGGCGCTGCTCCCCACGCCCGTACAGGGAAGGATCGTCTCCCTGTGGCAGCTCATCACTGAGTGTGCTTGGGGCTGGACACTGATCCTGGTGCTCGGAGAGCACTTGACACCTGTAGAGTTGCTGTTACAGAGGCAAAGAATACTTTTTTCTTACCTCTGCTTCATACTTTGAGGTACTGAAGCATAGAAAGTTTAGGTCATTTCCTCAAATACTTAAAATAGGCAACAGAATAGAAACTGTACGGGTTTTTTTTGTTTTTTTTTTTTTTTTTTGGTTCTTTATCCTGTCTAGACCATTTTGTCACTTGTTAAAGAAAAAAACGTGCCCTCGATAGTCTCCCATTCAGCACGGAGTTTGCTGGCTGTGTTTTCCAGAAGTGAGGGGGCTGGGGGTTGCGAGTGGTAAGTGCTTTGATGCACCCATTGAAGACCTCCCTGGCAGAAAAGAGTGGGTTAGAAACACTGCAGTGAAACCAGTTCCAGAGAGGAATGTGCCGCTCTCTTGGAAGGTAGAATGGACAGCTCCAAGCTGAAGTTGAAGAATTCACTTTGAAAGTTCAAGAGTGAAATCTTTGCCTTGGGATTTATAGGAGACCTGAGAACAGTTGACTGGCTCAAAACAGCCAGCTGGGAAGGGGTGGGGGAACAGGGCCTGAAGTGGCAGAGCATAGAAGATATAAGGAAAGCAACATGTGTGCCAAACACGCTCCACTGCCAGGGCTTTAGCAGCTGCTGAGACAATGGTGTATCCCGGGGTGATGGCTGTCTACCTTTCTCTCTCCATTTTCTTTTTCTTTCTCCCTCTGGTGTTCTTACACCTTCTTCTCAAAATATGTTGTAAGCTGGGCCGAAAAATTCCAGTGTCTTCTTGTGTCTGGAGAAGTTAAAGTTTGCTGAGCTAAAGTTTGGGAAGTGCCTTATTTTGTCTGGATGTTTTAAAATTTGCCAAGTACCTTATTCTACTTGAATGGTCTAGAGTTTGCAGGTAAAAGTTGTTATTGAGTCTCCTGGTAATTTGGTTGTTTTTCCCATGTACTGCCCAGGGTATATCCCACTGCCTTCCCCTGAACCTGTCAAGTAGGCTGTAGCATTACAGGATTGTAACCAGTTTCTAAGAAAAATAATCTTTTATTAAAAAACAAAAAAAAAAGGAAAATTCAGACAAAAGAAATTACTTTCCAAAAGACAGATTGAGATGAACCTACCACTGCAATGATACAATTTAATGTCATAACCAGTAACTCCTGCTCCTGTGTAGTTTGCTCGTGAGAATAAAGGAGCCTTTTTAACTTTTCACTGTTTATTTTTTTTTTTTTTTCAGATTCCTGCTTTCACAGTGTGTATCTGTGAAATTTCGAAAAGAACAGCAGGCTTTCTCAGTGAGATTTACCAAGTTCAAGAGGGGAATTAAGCTCTCTTTGTTAACTTTGATACACAAAATGGGCTTAGAAAGATAAAGCTGCTAATGTGATTTTATGTGATTATTCAATAGTGTATGTTTCGATCACAGAGGTTCTATACAAAGTCTTGCTAAGATGGTAAACAAGTACCTTAAAAAAAAGCTAAATAATACGCTAGCTGAAGGAATTTGTTATTAAATCTTCAAGAGCATCCTTTTTATTTACCTTCAGGGAGTTCTACAAGGAACTTTTCCCTTGTCTTTTGTTGTCAGTTTGACAGCCTCTAAAGATCTGTAATGATAACAGTCACAGTCTTCAGTCAGGGAGAGTGTGAACTCCCTGAATAACAAGAGCTGTAGTTGAAGCCTGCTGCATCTGTGGGAAGATGCACCCTTAGAAGGGGATAGAGAGGAAGACAAATTTGCATGTAATTAAGAAGTTCAATCTGTGGTGAGGCTGAACTGTTGTAAAAATGTTGCTGAAAGCACATGACCTAAAGTTGATGTACTAAAAGATAGTATTGACTGGCCAAGCACATTTTAAAAATGGAAAAAAAAGAAAATTATAGGAGACAAATTAGGAGACAACAGGTATTCAGGTCTCATAGTCTGCATGGTACTTGAGAGTAATGTGGCAATGTTGTGCAGGTTAGGGGGAGCACAAGGTGTAGTTCTGGAGTCTCAGGGAAAGCAGTAGAGAGAGATACAGCTTTAGGTATACAAAGCTTGGGAAAAGCATTGTACTTCCTATTTAGATGTTTTCCAGATTGCTGTTGGATTATAGCCTGTTAAAGGCTGTTATTGATAGAACAGCTGTTATAAATAATTTTTTGTTATAAATTACCCATCACAATCGAATTGGTCAATTGATAAGGCAATTTATTGTTCGTTGATAAGGAACGAGCAAACAGCGCTGGGGGAGACTCCACTCCACCAACAGCCCGACTTCCCCTCGGTGTTCTGCCTTTTTTCTAGGCAGCTTCCCAGGGGGTCGCAGCATGTCTGCTGTGTTAGGCTCCAAGTCCAAACAAGCTGCAATTTCTCCATACACAAAAGGGGATCCAATAAAAGTCAATCATTTTCTAAAACAATTACATAGTGATAGAAATACATAATACTAACTTACAGTAAGAGTCAGCAACTTATGGTAAAAGGGTTTTAAAAATACATAATTAAATAGGAGCTTGTCTTTACAACCAACTGTGAGTCTGCTTGTGACAGACAAGATTAGCACTGAGAGATACAATGGGTAGGCCTCCACTGATTGATGAAAGGTATTTGCCTTTACAAAACAGACAGTGAGAAATGAAAGACACAATAGGGAAAAACCCAAACTCCGCAAGAATATTTCCATGGTTTTTTTTTATAATGACACAAATCACCAAATTACATATTACACAACTCTTCCCCTTCTGGTATACCCCAAATTTGTTTGTGGATTCTGCTCTCTATCTCCCCCAATGGCATCTCAATATAGTCCTCGAACATACTAGTTATTCTTTATGTGGACTAATGCAGTATTTCTGTCTATCTAAGAGTTCTGCTTTGCTTTGTCTATTTTTCTTTTTTTTGGTGTATCTCAAGCTGAAGCAGAATTTTTCTAATCTGCAACTTGAAGTATAAAAATCTGCACACCAGGTTCATATTTCCCACAGTAGCTACATGTTTTCTCAGTGGGCTATGGCAAAGCATGAAGAAGGAAGAACAGAAATTGGGGATTTTTGGAAGGAACCAATGGATGTGAGCAGTGTGGACAGGCACAGCATAAGCAAAACCACTTGAAGGTTCTACTAATAACAGAGCGGCTAATCCCCACAAGGGTGTAGGCTGTGGGTGTGTATTGCAGAGCCAGAGGGTGGTAAGGAAGATAAACAATGGTATTTGTGTCACTTTATTTTGTGCTAATGGAACATGGGTACCAAAAGTTTGTAGCATCTTTGGCAGAAGTAGGCAGCATTTTTAAGGTGGGCTTTTATTTAAAAATGATGCTAGATGTTTTACTCTTAAGTACATTCTTAGTAGAGTGACCCTTCGTTAGATTATTTTTTCCAAGGGCCAGCTGCTGGTGAAACTAAATTGAATGTGAGAAATCATATTTCTTCCTAGCCTAATTGATTATATGCCTAGATAATCCAGACAAGTTTTTGGGCATGTGGGCTTTTTTGGATCTGAAATAGAGCAGTAGTTTTCAAGCAGACATAACTGTGGAGTTTGAACTTCACTGTGGTTTAGTGGTAGAAATGAGCAGAGGAAAACTGCCAGTTGCTTTTAGTGGTGTAGTTTTGCTTAATACTGAATAGGAGGTGAATTGAAAACCTGTGATGAATTGCACTTTCACTGAAATTACTGACATATTGGGAGCTGTTTTCATCCCTGCTCCCCAATTCTTCAGTGATTCTGTTGACACTGCTTTATGTTTTGCTATCTTCTAGAACTTATGTTTTCTCCCTCAAATTCTTTGTGTGCAAACTGCTTTTAATATGTTCCCCCTGTTATTTCTAGAGTAACAATTTCAAGATGTCAGGTGGTCCAAGAATCTCGTTCAATGCAATTGATTCTGCTCTTTCATCTTTGAAAAACTGCCAGTCCTACATCAACTCTGGAATGGATGTGGCTACTCAGGTTGCCCTTGACCTAGTGGAAAGTTTCAGTAAGTATATTCTCTCTTGTATTGTGTCCTGAATCTGACAGATCAGTCCCAGACTTACGTATTTTGACTTAGTTACTGCTAATATCAATCTTTATTATAGCTCTTCTGGCTTGGCCAGGGTGTTTTCATTATAATCATTTCACTTAAATTAAAGAT
Source organism: Promerops cafer (assembly GCA_013398275.1). NCBI lineage: Eukaryota > Metazoa > Chordata > Aves > Passeriformes > Nectariniidae > Promerops > Promerops cafer. Next base: position 6,143,875 of record VZSE01014922.1, read on the forward strand.
TTAATTTAAATGATAAATTCAGTGAAAACGTAAATACCTGGCAAACATTGTCCTTGCATTTGTGACACCCAAGACTAATTGTGTTCCAGTGATTGTTACCCTACAGCTTTTAGAAACTTTGACATTGCTGAATGGGATGGAGAAGGCCCCTCAAGTGGCTGAATAAAATGAGTTTTCATTATCATGCTGCTTCTTTGTGTGTGTTTTATTTGACATTCAGGGCAAAATATATTAAAATAATGCTAAAGATTTTGAATACAAAGCTTGAGACACCTGTTAGGGGATGCAGTTTTTTTAAATGCTGTCTCTCCTGAAAATCAGGCCTTTTTTAGGGTGCTTCAATTTGGACAGTTGCAAAGTGGGGTACTTTAAATCTCTAATTACTGCTGACAGTCTTGTCATTGCTATTTCACAATAAAAGGAGCACTGCAAAGCTGCTTTTCAAAGACAAACATTAGCTGATCCGTTTCCCTATCTTAGATCTGTGTTAATGTTTTCACTAGCGAAAAATAAAAACTTTAAAGCTCCAAACCCCTGATAATTTCAATAAAGAGCAGAGAGTGGAGAACAAGAATCTTCTGAAAGACAAGCTCTGCTGTTCATTATAAATCTTGCACTCAACTAAGCCAAGGATTATGTACAATCAAGATTAATGTTTTTCTCATTGTCTAGTGTGATAGTTCTCTCTCCTTTCACCTTTTTATCCATACTGCTGTCAGAGACAATTGACATGTCATTTCTAGCAGGAAGAGGAAATGGAAAGCTAGTCTGGACAGTCACCTGGGGATTCCCTTTGATGTAAAACTCGTGTAACCAGTTCCATTTCCCCTCTGCTTTAGCAGTCAACATCTCTCCTACTTTGTCATAAGCAATGCATGGAAATACATTGAATGTATTGAATTCTTTCATCCCCAAGACCACAGAAATTAATTATTTATACAAAAATTAAAAGTTTTTATTAATTTCACTTTTCAGTAGAAGCCCCTGTTGCATTCCTATTGTGAAGGATGTAAGGCAACCTAAGCTCAGCTGTGGAGGTCTGTGGCTGCAAGTCTCTGCCTTGTACTCCTAGGAGTCTCTTCCTGATTTACCTGCTTCTGACACATTAATCTTTAATTAAAAGCTTGAAATTATTTTGTTCATTTAACTCAGTAACCAAAAGGACCATTTTTAGCATTCTATCCTGAGACGAGGAAATTACTTCTGGTGAAATACCGGGTTACAGTTAAGTTACATCATGTGATGTAAAAGCTGGAAAACAGCTCCTACCTAGACCATAACACATTTTATTCTAGCAGAGGCAACTTTCCTGTTGAATCACGGTTATAGAATTATCAGGCATGATCTATTATCATAGTCCATCTCATTGCACTACAGAGAAGGTATTCCAGACTTGTAGGATTTGTAGGTCATACTTCTTTGGTCTGATGTTCCCACCTACAACAGTTGTCTTCTTCACTCTTACACCTTTCCTTGCAGATATATTTACGTGGAATGAACAGATAGTGAAGGTCGTCACTTTTGTAGGGTTTGGTTTTCATTCCCCTGACTATTCTGCTTGGACTTCAAATTCTTGTGCTCCGTACAGAATGCCATCAGGAAAGATACCGGCATGACACGGCGTGTCTGAGGCATGACACGCTTTGGTAAACTCTGGGTGTTCCAGAATTAGCATCATCTGATCTGCTGGACTTGACTGTTCAGCTCTTACCTCCAGCTCACGTGGCAATTTCTGTTTCTAAAGCTGTTGCTCATCTATCCTACTTTGCCTTCATGTTCTCAGGCAAAATGCTAATTTAATTTTGAAACTGAGTTAGATAATATATTTCTGTGTTGTTCTTCTGTCTTATTTCCAGTTTGCTTTAATTCCCTTTGCAAAATTTGTCTGTCCAGCTTCTGACAGGTTTCATTTCCAGGCTTTGTGGAAGCAAGGAATTCAGTTGCATCTGTTTGTTTTAGTTTACAAGCACTTTTTCTGTATGTGTATTTTGTTCCTTTAGTCTTTCATAATGGACATTGCTGTTTTTTGTGAAGAGTAATGAAATTTTTCATAGCAAGTACATGAGAAAAATTATATTTGCTCCTTAAGATAACTGAAAAGACAGCAAAGTTAGTTCAGTGAGTGATTTTTCCTCTCTTAATTTGTATTCTTCATGGACAAAATCCTGAAAACATTTACTATTAAATGTATTTATTATATGTTTATTTTGTTCTACTCCTGTATAGATTTATGAAAAGAAATTACTTGTGTTCAATATTTGGGTCAGGCATTGCTCATTTATGAAGTTGTACAATCTATAGAAAAATAAGGCTATTTATTATTAATGAGGCCATTATTAATAATAGCTAAATGTGTGCAGAATAATTTTAATGTATCTGATCATGAAAACCTTCTATTTTTAAAGGGTTTGGTTGATGTCCATGAAGTTAAATTGTTGAATAAGATCTCTCTGTCAATTGAGAACCTGCTGACTTTTACCATTGAACATTGGTGTTATGAGCATGTGCTGGCAAAGAGACAGAATTTTAAAAGATCCTGGAAGGGGTTAAGGATCTGTATCTAGAGGTGAAAGTTAGTTTCAGCAAACTGAATGTGAAAGGGAAACAGCCAGCTTAAAAGTTCATTCTATTTAATGAGTGAAAAAGAAAGATAAACCTTTTGTCCCTCTCAGTCTTTTCTGCTGATTATCTTTTAGATACTGACATTGTCTAACGGTTGTATTTTTATCATCTTTAAAGAACACTGTTGATGTAGAGAAGCATTTTGAAAAGTTACTTTATAAATAAATGATGTAAGCAAAAAAACAGACTGTGCATACTTGGTTTCAGTATGTCCTGCCTATGCTCAAAATACTCTTGGACATTCTGTGGCCCAGCCTAGTAAAATACTGAAGGAAAGGACACATTGATATTCGTGAGTGGTCCACCAACCTTCCAAGGGTCTGAATATTTCAAAGCTAAAGCACATGCTTATATCCTTTGCTGGATTGGAAACCTAATAGATTTGAGAATTTGAAGATGACACTGTTCAAAATCAGTTATAATGCAAGTAAAATCATTTCAGTTCTACTATAATTTCCATCTTCCTAAATCTTGCTTCTTTCTGGTTTTTAGCTCTAGTAGTGGGATTGCAGAAAGAGAATTCATTAAGTCACTTGTCACAAGTACTTGTTCGGCAACATCTCTGAATTGTAGTGCTCTGAGTATTGAACTTTAAGCTGTGTATTGACACCTCTGCACACAGAGGAACAGCTGTTTGCACTGCTAATTTAATTTCTCTTGGTTGCTGAACTGTCTTTACTTACCTACTTGGAGTAGTCTGTGCAGTTAGAAAGCACTGAGGGACATCCATGTCAAATACTTGAATGATAAGTTTTATTCTCTGTTTTTGGAATTAGTGAAACCTGCCATTCCATGTTGACTAATGTGCTGATTATGGTAAGAATATGCTGGCCCAGGACAAATCTGGCATATCCACGACAGACATCCATTCCCAGCTTTGCTCAAAATTTTTGGATGTAAATTTGGTCAGCTTGCTGAGGATGGCAGTTTCAGGTGACTCTTCAGCATTTCTCAAGAATATGGGATTGTAAAGTATGGAGAGCTGTGGATACTCAAATGAAGAAATCTAACTCATGGTCATCTCCAGTGATGGTCACTGCTTCCAGTCCAACATCTTTAGATGGAGTATTTTGTCTCGGCTGGAGTCCAAGCTGGAAGGATTGTCCAGTAAATGGGAAATAATTGGGAGGTCTGGAGAGTATACTAACTATAGACAAGACAAGAATTTCTTAGCATAAAACTTTTGAAAAGCATTTTAAAGAATGAACAGTTAAGGTTTTGTCTAATTAGCTGAATGGGTTTTGTAGTAGAAAGTAAGATGCTTCCTTGATGTCTGGGACATTGTTCCAACCACACATCACTTTCCCAGTGTGAAGTGTAGAGGCCATGAAAGGTGGAATAGTTGTTTTTGGGAAGCAGTTACTGCAGGTGAATTCTAATCTTACTTGAGAAAAAAAAAAGACCTACCTCTTCTTCAAAATCTTGCTGAAAATGTCATGGTCAGCTGCTGCCCATGGCTGTTTGCCATCTGTATTACATAGCAGTGATCTTCCTGTAGCACTATCAGTATCTGCTTGAGAATTCCTACGGTTTTCTTACCGTCCTTTGAAGGGTTTTTCTGCTCACCACTCTGTACAGAACAGGCCCAGGGGTCTTAAAAATGTTAGTGATACAATTCTTCGGCATGTTCCCCAGATTAAGTTTGAGTTACAGCTTTGGCTTTTCTTTCTTGTCTAGTCATTGCATAACCTGCTTCTTCTGCCAGTAGAGTTTACCTCAATTCTGTCTGCTTACTCCATTTGTCTGTTTCCCTTGTCCCAGGGCTGCCTCTGCACTTTTCTTCACGTGTGCTGCTCTGCATCTCGTATGTGCAACATCCTCCTTTTCTGACTGCTTTCTCATCTCCAGTTGATTGAGATCCAGTGTCATCATGCCCGTCCCGTACGAGTTAAACAGTAGTTGGTAATGTAGGATCTTCTAACCCTGTGAGGTTACCCACATTACTTTGACTTATCTCTCTGCTCACTTAGAATGGTTTCAACAAGAGCAGCTCAAAATGTTCTTGAGGGTTGTTGACATAAGAAGTGTGGAGCGTAAAGATGTGGCAGTTAGCCTTGTTTTATGAAATTGTTGCCAGCCTTTTGAAAGACAATTGGATGAGTTTATATGGAATATCCACTATTCTATGCAGTGATTTTCTAAACCCATTGCAGCAGCCTAAAACAGTCAAATTTGAATATTCTATGTTTGTTCATCCCTGAGGGAGGGGCCCTTTCCATGTAAGTTTCTCTGTCATTGACCTAAAACTTCGACTTGGAATGGTACAAACTCCAGTATGAAAACGGATGCTGTAGCTGTGCTTGAATATCAAATGATTTGGTTAATTTGTTTTCTTTGTTATTTTTCTTTCCTAGCTTATTTTTCCTTGGAAATTCAAATGCAGAATTCCTGCAGTATCGTACTGTAACATGAATCTTGACATTGGTAAAATTCTTGTGCATGAAATGACTACAGTGTAATTGTTTTGGCATCCAGAAATCAACCTGCTGACACCTGTGCTTCTAAAATGTTTATGGTATCTTATATTCCGTGGTGTTAGAGATCATTGTTCTTCACGAAAATAATCCAAACATAACGTACTTGTCCTGAGAACAGGCTGTAGCAAATAGGCTGGAATGACACTTTGTGACTTGCTTGAGTAAGAGGTGTGAGCATGAAAGTCCTCTGACTGAGGAAATAAGCAGGATAAACTTTGCCTTGCTGCCCTGTTCTTGTCCAGGCAAGATAAGCCATGTCAAGATGTTTTCTTGCACATCCTGCCTTCTATCACATACAGATGGTGGTTTGGTCAAGTCTTCACTTCACAGTGGCCTTGTAATGGTCAAAGCCATGGTCTGTGTTGCAGGGATTGTTCATGAGAAATCAGACCTTGGTTTTCAGTCTTAGGTCCATATATCTGTGAAGGTGCTTGTGAGAAGAAAGTAGCAAACAGTTTTATATGCACTGTAGGAATACAGGTTTTTTCTTATTGGAGAACCTAAGTGTAGATTTTCTTTTTCTTGTTGGAGAATATAAGTGTAGAATGTCAAAGTCCATCCTGGAGATAAATGGCTGTTCACTGATGCTTGCTGTACAGAAATGTTTTCTAAATTATGAGGAGGTACTGTAGAAAATGAAGAGAGGCCAATGATGCATGAACTTCATCCTTCTGTGTTAGACTCTGCGAGATGCTTCCTGTGAAGCTGCAAGAATTCCCTTATGATACCATGCTGTTCACAGAGGAACAACAGTTTATTCTAACCCCGGTTTTTTCTCTACCAGAAACTGTTCACTGATCTGCTTTGTTGCTACACCAGTGTCTGTGGTGCTCATTGGTGACATGCACAAAGTCAGTGTAGGCACCAAAACTACATCTTTCTTGGGGAAGTTCTTTTCCTGTTGTCCAAAGTAAGCTTGTATATTGTGGTATGGGAAATAAAATGTTCCACAGTCCCTTTCTCAAAAATACTAATTTTACTTTTCTTCAAATCTCTCACTTAAGACTAATCATTTTAGGAAAGATGTGCTTTTAATCTTAACTTATGCTTCTCTTGTCCTGTGCTTCTTGTATTGTTTTACAGGTATTTAACCTTTCAACTAACAAAGATAGGTTGTTTTGAAGTAGGTAAGCACATGGTGTTACACTTGGAGTATTTCTTCTTCAAGTCATTTTATTCTTTGAAACAAGAAAGACTGGTTGAGTTCTTGTGAAATGCTTTTCTGAAAACAAAAAAGTTACATTTTTTGCACTATGCTCTGTGGTCAATATAAAAATTTTGAGAAGAGAGAGCTGGATTAATATTTTTTTTCTACCTCTCTTTACTTACAATGTTTATATCCAGCACTGATGAGCCTGTTGCTGGAAAAAACTGGTTGGTTCTGGAAGCTGTTCTTCAAAGAAACAGTCCAAAAAAGGAGAATTTGGAAATGTGCCTTGTTTCAAAATCTGGAAAAATATGACTTGTAATGAAAGATTTTTGTTCTTTTATATTTATCCAAAACCACTCTGACTGTAGTCTGTAATCTTACAATGTGGGAAGAAACAAATATGTAGTGTTGTTACTATTTCCTAGCTGTAATTTTGACTGCAAGAAGAACACAGTGCAGTGAGGGGAAAGCAGCTATATTAAGCTGTAATAAGCTATATTAAGCAGCTATATTATTGTCTTAAGCAGCATGCTTTTGTTCTGATAGCTCTTCTTCAGTTTGGGCGCTCAATAAGCTGGGTACATCCAAGTATCTTTGTTCCTCAACTTCAGCAGTTCCCAGGACAGAGAAGCCCTTTAGGTGGCAGCAGAGGCTTTGCTTTTTGCTTCACCTGCTGTGGCACTCTGGAACTCACTCCTAGAGTGGATCTGGAGGTGTTGGTGCGTACTCTTGAGTTTAGGGACAATAAAATATAAATGGAGGATTCAGATGAATAGAAAGCAAATTTGTATTATCAGATCAATACAGAACATTGCATTTTATACATTTATTCTTCCGTAAAACTGCTATGTTGTGGTAGATCTAGAGTATCATTCAGATTGAAATCCAGGCTTTATTTAAAGCTTAGCTGGCTGAGTAACTGTCCTTAGTGTGTTCTCATGGTAATGTACTGACAGCGCACACCTGAGCTGGACAGTCCCGGGCTTTGTCAGAACTCTTAAGAGTGCTCAGATGAAAACTGTACAGTTTTATTTCACAGATTTTGGTAGGTGGTATTTACATAGTGTCTGATGTCAAATACATGCATATGTATGTGTGAATATTTATTCCATTTTCTTATGTATTTTTCTAAGGCAGTGGGTAGTTTTCTCCCCCAAAGGTCATTGTGAGTCAGAGAGATTTGCAGTCACCTGGTGGGTTACCTCATGTACCCATAGTTACTATAAATTTCTCTGTCCTAGACCTCATAAAATCTCAGTAGTCTTCAAAATAGATCATAAGTGGGATTTAAATGCTGTACAGACCTTTTTGGAGAACCTCTGTGCACTAGTGATGTTAACCTTGAGAGATTGAGTGAGCTTACAGCTATGAGTTATAGGCTTGAAATTGCTGGGTGAGGTTCTTTGGCCTCTTGCTATGCATGAGATCAGAGCAGAATGATGCTGATGGTGTGTTCCAGCTTGGAAATACTATGAAGTACTGCAGAGGTCCTGTGTGGGCTCTTTAGCACAAAGATAAATCAACCTTTTTGAACAAAAGCCAAAGAGGAATATTTTATCTGAGTAATTTACTGTATGAAAATATTCTCTGTAGTATATAAATCTGTCATTTACTTATCATATTTCTGCTACAGAAATGTGGCAGTAAGAAAATACTACTAACTCCTGCTTAAATGTAGAGGCATATGGTATATATAGAAAGTAGTGTGGGCTTTGAAGAACCCACTCTGAAGGGTTTAATTTTTATCAATTTAAGTAGATCAGAATTTAGCTTTCAGTGATCTAATTGTGTGCATAAAAAAATAGGGAAGGAGGAGGAACCCACAAAAATAGAAAAAACCTGGGGTTGGCAGCATTCAGAAACATTAAGAATATAAAGCAATTGTATTTCTTTTCTTGATTCTTTCCACTAGGAAAAGCCTTGCCTGGGTAAAAAGTAAGCATTGTGCTGACACGTTCTCAGTGTTCAGCCAAAAGATGAGAGAAGCCTGTATGTCGATGTGATCATTCTGAAACTTCATCCAGATCCCTAGGAATAGACATAGGACACTTTTCAAAATTTAATTTTTCCTTTCTTTTCCTGTCTCTTTGTTCATCTCTTCAAGACCTTGTTACTAGTTTCTACCTTGTTTTTTTTGATACTCATAACTTTTTGTAAGTGAACATAGAATTAATTACTAGTTTTTAATACTTTCACTTAAAAAAAAACCCCTCTAACTCAAATCCAGGTTTTATGACATGTTTTACGAAATTTACATGAATGTTATATAGCACACTGATGCTCCAGTGAAGAATGAAGATTGTAATATGTACCGATTAAATTCCAGGAATTTAAAGGGGAATGTTTGCTTTTTTAGTTAGAATTGCGTGTAAGACTTTTGTGTTCCTTACTAGCAGTGAAACCTATGAAAAATACCATCCTTTGGAGGATAGGCAGGGGATGGTGGTCTAAATTGGAACTTTAAAATATTTTTAATTATAATTTTTATAGATTATTTTGTTTCCTTTCTCATTTTGTTTACTATTTTCTCTGAAGAAGAACAAGGAACACATTATAGCATTATATTAATGAGATAAAATAACTGAGGTACTCTTGAGTCTAATTTTTCTGAGTCCTCAGAGCTGGGACTAACTGCTTTCAAATTGGCATCACACTGTGGCCTTGAGGAAGTCACTGGAGTTCACAAAACACGAGTTTGTCTTCTATAAAAAAAGGTGTCAGGAATGTTTTGTGAGGATGTATGAATATCTCAAACTCCTGTGTAGATATTCACTTCTGGTTTTGTTTATGTCATCTGTGCCTGGGGAAATTATGTTACAAGAGTCTAAAAATAATGTGAATTGTCTGTAATGGTGGTAGGTGTTTGGAAAAAGTAGGAGATAGGTAGACAGGAAAAAAATATGTGTACAGGGGAAATAAAAGGCAGCAGAAGACAACAGACTGGCAAATATATCATCCCTGCCTTTTGGTGAATTGACAAATAGGAAGTATCACAACTGTAGGTGTGATTAATTACAGGTGATATGAAATGGTTTGAACCACTAAAATACACACAGGGCACTAAGTGAAGATTTGCACTAAGATGAAGTTTATGAGTGGATCCACAACCATGTCTACAGGAGGGTAGTCTGGCGTTCATTAGTGGGATAATACTATGTGAAGAGAGAAAATTTTACACTGATTCAAAAAATGTGCTACTGGAACTGCTTACAGAAAGAAAATTTACAGTGAATCCCACAATTCAGCAAGAGGTCAACTGAGGAATCCATCTCTGAATAAACAGTTAAACCTTGTGTTTTCTTTTGTGTTGCAGTTTTCAGGCACTGGATCTTACATTTCTATTTGATAATCAAAGAGCCCAATATGTTCAGAAATCTTCAAGATGGTAGTGGTAGATCATGAACAAGTCACCTTTAGCATCTTTAACTTCACAAGTTGAGCTGCTTTAGTCAGTCTCGGTGTAAGTCCCACTTTCCAAGTATGAGCAATTTGTGTTGCTCTTTCTTTGAAATACTGAGAGAGCTTATTGAAGGACAATGCAATTAGCAGGATTTAGTCTTATGCTTGTTTGTTTGGAGTCTTTGCCTGAATTATACACTATCTGTATAACACATCCCTGTTAAAGACAGGGATGCATCTGCTAAATTGTCAGTGTACAGTCAGCCCCTTCTTAAAAAAAACAAAACCAGAACAATCCCTGTACCCCTCTTAGGCATTGAACAAGAGTCTGACATTACTGATGAGCATCATTCAGCACAACCTTTTGTGCAGGGCACTGTAGTAACCAAGTAGCTGCTGTCACTCAGGCTGCCCTGCCACCCTCAGGCAGTGTTTCTGTTAGGTTAGTTCCCAAACTGTGCCATACACAGCAGTTACTACTAATGACTGAGGGACTTAGGCCCTTTTTGTTATTGTTGTTTCAGTTTGGGGTTTTTTTCCTTGCTAATGGACCTTTATGCCAGTAAAAGAAAACCAACAGCTATGAGTCTGTTAGAGCTGCTATTACATGAAAAGGTGGGAGGAAGTGAGAGGCGACCCCCAAAGATTGTGATCACTGGGAAGATAGCACTTGGACATAGAGAAAGAATCAAAAAGTTGGCTAGCAACTGCTCAGGAAAAAAAAAAAGTGTGAATGGGGGAAGTGGATGAGAAGGAATGGAAGAGAAGAAGAAGAAGTAGTAAAGAAATGTGTAATGAAGAACAAGGAATAGTAAGAAATAAGAAAGCCACAGCAACAGGATTAAGCAGGACAGGATGCTATCAGTCTCTAGATGACAAAACATTTGAATGCCTTCCTAATAATGTTTCCATGTAAGCAACTTCTGTAGTTGCTACAAAGGTGTTAGCTTTTACAAAGGGGAAGAGTTGTCCGGCATATAAATGGAAGGAGGACTGGTCCATGTGGATGAAAATGAGAAGATAGATGTGGTTATTCTGATTAGTCCCATGCTAGAGCTGTTCAGCATATGTGTGTGTGAACCTTTTACCTTTTTGATATTGTCAACAGATACTATAGAGTACTCTGAAATATGCATGTTCCGTAGCACTCAATAGAGGGTGACAATTCCAAACGGCTCCCTAAATTACATATAATGAACTTTCCTATTAAAAAAGACTTAAGAAAAGGAGCCAGCTGGCTTAAGGAGAAGGTGGCAGATGAAGAGAATACAATTCAAAGAAGTGTTCACACATTAAGGAAGTAATTTTAACAGGCTTTCCCCAGACTGTAAGTGGGAATGGAATTATACATTGCGTGTAAATGTCAAGTGACAATAATATCTTCTGAGTTAAATCAACCTTGCAACCTCTTTCCTATTTTTCTACAGATGAATAAAGTTTAACTTGTGATTTCCTTACTAATCATCTTAGTAAGTAGTGGGTGAGTAGACATTTACTGCATCGGTAGATTAATGTGACATTTTCACAAGACTTCATTTTTTGAAGTTTATTACTTGTGGGTGTGGATCTAATTCACAGCTGTTTTTGAGAGAATTAGGTATGCCATAACTCATTCAAATTCTATATTTTCTTGGTATTTTTAGATTTTATCCAAGGTTTGTTAGAGGTGTGTAGTCTGGTCTGATGTCTCAGGGTAATCAAGACTTCTCCACTGAATATACTTTAGTGTACAGACTTGGCCCAATCACTTTTATAGAAAAATAGATTGTAAATGGAACAAAATTTAAAAACATATCAGCATAAAGGAGAGAAGAGTCTCTCAACTACTGCATGTTAGCCACACAAATCTCAACCACAGTCTTATGGTTCTGAATTTAATTGATTGTAATAACACAATGACTAATAGCTATGTCATAGTTTACCAGTTCTGTTTAAGTTGAAACAGAGGCAACCTTTTACTTCTTATCTGGTTACAGAACATTTCCACGTTCAGTTTCAATTTATATTCCTGTTTTTTTTCAAAACTACCCTTTGAGAAGCCACAAGGCCCCTCAAAGCTCCTTCTCTCCTACTATGGACAAAGATAACAGCATAATATTAAAAAAATGCTGAGAGACCATTATGTGGTGTACTGTATGCCATCAAACAATTTCTGTTTCCTCTCAAAATCATAAATATTTGTGTGTGTTTGAGAGACCTAGGCAATATAGACGTGCATTGCTTTTTTTTTGCATGCAGATATGCATTTTCCACATGATAAGAAAGTAGCAGCTCCTTGTAATATGACGTTTTTTGTATGAATTTTGTGGGAAGTGAAATTTCAGCAATGGAAAGATTTAGTTCTGTCACTTACCAGCATTCAAGCAGCAGAATGAATGCCACATACCAGCAATTTATGCCAAGAGAGGAGATCTGCCAATTCACAGAAGAGGTTTTATGCAAAGGAAGCCTGCTAGAGGCAGAAAGAAATGCTGGTTTTCATTACACTTAAAGTTTGTGTGCAGTCTTTGCCTTTGCCTTGTCTGTGTAAGAGGATTATGTGGGTTGTTTTTTTTTTGTTTTTTTTTTTTTTTTGTGGGTTGTTTTTTTTTTTTTTGGTCATTTTGAGGAATTACGGGCTCTGAAAGCACTAGCTTCAGGACTGTGGCATGGTTTGCACTTCAGGTGCCATGTCAATATGTGGTTCATGCTGAACTGGATGTTTTGGATGGGGAACATCACCTGACCTTTGCTTTAATGAGAGACTGATTTTCTAGATTGCTTTAGTTTAACCTTGATTGTTTTCTGTCTGTCAGTTCTCTTCAGCAGAAACTGGAAAATATCCAAAGCACATGGAAGTATCTGCATTCTCAAAAATTAACTTTGGAGATTATACTCATACCAATTTCTACTAACCTTCAGATTTCTGAGAATCTTACAGATCAGTGTTTTTGATTTTAAAACCCCAGCCTTTCAATTGTCAGCTGTATATTATGAATCTGATTTGTCTTTTGTTTATTCATTTATGTGTATGGACCAGTGCAGCTCTGTTTTAAGACTTCACTGCTTTGTTAACAGTGGTGCAAAATGTGGAGTTGCTGCCAGCCAGATTGTCTCAAAAGCTGCCTATAAAACTGGATTGTTTTCCCACCCTGAGCTTGCTGCTCAGCTGCAGTACAGCCAATGCCCCAGCTGGTTTGCAAAAGAGCAGCCATGCTCTGTCTGAGGCTACCAATAACATTCTCTAAATTTTGAAGTCAGGAATGCCAAGGGTTGTAGAAGTAGAAATACCAAAATTTAGACTGGGAGGCTGTGTCGGTTCAGAGAAAAAAAAATGTTTTTAAGCATCTAATCAAAATACTGGGCATTGAAAAACCAGACATATTTTGGCATTTTTCCTCCCCCATCTGTTTCATTTTGGATTGGTAATGTTAACATTTAAGTGCTTCATGAGTGTTCGTTTGTGTCTTCATAAAGCTATTGCAGTTGGTTGTGGAAGCTTAGCTTGGATTCTGTGGGTTTTGTGTGTGTGAACGTAACTATGACCACTGAACTGTGCTGAAATAAGACAGCGATGGATTGTCTTGGAGTGAGGGGATTATCTTGGTCTTACCCTCCTGTTTGATACGTGTGCTGTTGCTTTCCTTGTGCCAGGGCTCGTGCACGCTGCAGCCTGCTCGTGGAGCTTTGCGTGCGCTGCAGAGAGCAAGTCACTGAGCTTCGGTGGGCGCTTCGGGGGTCACTCAGCTTTGCTGAGCGCTTTGTGCACAGCAGCAGGACTGGCTCGTGTGCAGTGAGGGTCTGAGGCGAGACCTGTGCACTGTCCAGCCCTCGGCCACTTTGGGAGGCGACTGCCCCATGCTCTGTCCCGGGTCATGGCGCCGTGTCTGGCCAGGACATACAGCCATACAGCCATCCATGGCTGCTGGTGTGCCATGTAGCTCCTGTTTCCTGTAGTACCACAAGTCTAGTCGGTGCAATTGGATTTCAGCCCGGATGTAGCTGCACCAGACTCAGACACTACGGTAGCCCAGAACCAAGACAGCTACATTTACTGAAACATTACAGTGATGAAATAAGCTCTGATGAGGGCTAGTTAGCTGTGAGCTAGGCTGCCCCCACTTTGTGACAGAGAGGTAATGTTTCTGAGAATTTGGAAGGTCTTGGGTGAAAAGGGCTTGTTTTCTTATCTTACTGATTTTTTTTTCTGGAAAAGTCTTTCCAACTCATTTCCTGTTTTCCCCAAATGGAGGAAATTCTAAGTAATTGCTGCATTTACTTTAATGAAGGTACTCCTTGGATGAGCTTCTCTAAGATGAGAAATATAATTGGTTCATTAACAGAAGCAAAGTTTTTCTTGTGAAAAACCTAATGGTATTATTTACTGCTGGCTCGTAACAATCATGCCTTTTATTAGAGACAGACTTGCACTTCACACTAAAATATTTGTTTTTCACCTGTCAGTGCAATTTAAAATTTGAGAAGAATTGGGTTTTGGCAAGAGAAAGCATTAATACAGTTGACTTGTAAATAAAAACTGCATGGATTACCTCTGTAGAATTCATTATGTGCCAATAGAGATCTTGAGTAATACACAAGAAATTGTTCTTAAAAAAGATCTGACAAGTTACAAATGAACTTGGTGGAATAATAAAAAAAAATATTTTGCTGTTATTCATTTCCAGGGGAAATCATACATAGAGCAGCCTGTGAATCTTTTATAGAATAGTAAAGACCCATTAAAAGTCTTGAAATTAAATTCTTAATTTTAAATATCGGTTTTACAAAGTAATTTGAGAGATCAAAGGGTAGCAATTAGAAGGCCTTAACAAGTATTTTGCTGTTCCTCGTAAGGGAAGATATTTCAAGAAAATTTTCCCCAAATTCCAATGTTTCCTTATCAAGTTCTGAGAGGACAAATTGGGTAGAAGAAGGACAGCACTAAATCTCTTATTTTTAAATATTCCCAGCACTTACATCTCTCGTTCTGAAGAAGGCAAGGTCAACAGCAGCTCGGGGCACTGAACCAGGCTCTATTGTATGGTGCAGGCATGTCCATGCTTCCAGAGGCAAGAAACACTTTGTTAGTCATAGGAAAATTATTTCCCATTAAAATTAGTTCTAAATGTTGTTTTCAGCCTTAATTTCATCATACATTAAAGTCCACTGGGAAGAGAGTGATATATGAGTGTGTGTGTGTGTGTATTTGTAAGTATGTATTTTATTAATATGGTAAATATCTATATATCTATATAAATATTTAGGAAAACACGGGGGAGGTTTTTTATGTACTTTATAAGAGATTGGTCAGATTTCTTTGAGAAGATAATGTATGCCTTGTGCTTACTTTGAAAATACACAGGTGTGGTTCCTTTACCTTTTTCTTGGCAAACAAGTTGATTTAGGAAGTTTCCCCCCTCCATCTCCACTCTGCTACAGTTTGCTAATCCCTTAATTGTACTGGTACAACTGTTTGAATATCTACACTTCAGATTCCATTACTGGAATAGCATGGGTTTGGGTTTGGAGGACAGATTGCTATTTTTAGCTTGAATTGTTTCATTATGACCCTATGAAAGACTACATTATCCTGGCTGATGGGCAGCAGAGGAGGTACGTAAGAAGAACAGCAGGGATGAGTGCCTGGGGAAGTGACCTGTGAAACTCGCTTTGTTGCCAAAGAAAATGTATGTGAACCTCAGACTTGGTGTTTTCTTGCTGCTTGTCTGTCAACATAACTTGTGTTTCTGTTCTTCTTGGGCTTATGTTGTGCTAGTGTTGAGGAATGCTGATTTACTCATTTGCTGAAGAGAGAACTGTAATTCTGGATGAGTATCACAGTAATGACAAGAGACTAGTGTAGAATTATGATAGTGCAGAGCTTGAGTTGTTTCTCAAAACTATTGCATCTTGTAAATCCTTTATCCTCCTTTCAGTGCTTCTGCTTACTAGTTATATTGTCTTTGTTAACTTTAAATTGGTCTTTCTGCAAAATGAAGGAGGTGTTTATTGGTAAAATAAAGATTAACCTCGCCATGACCTTGGAATTTAGTAAGGAGAAAAGAGATGCTGGTGAAGTGCTGGTCTCTTTTGTCTGAAGGGCAGGAAATAGTCTGGGAATTGTACAGGCCTTACTGTTTAGTCAAGCAAAAGGCTATTTTTGTTTGGGAAAATTGTGTGCATACTGCTTGTCTTGGTGCTGCATGTGGCATCAAGTATAGAGCTTATAATAGCAAAAAATATATAGATACCTATAAAACTATTTTTCTGTTTCATAGCAAATGTTTACTTCTATGAGAGTTTAGTTTATGTCTTTGTACTACTTGGATGTCTCAGCCTAAATTAAACCATCTCTATTTGTGTTGAATAATATTTTACTTTGGATTTTATACAATAAAGCAAGTCAGCACACGTTGGAGTGTTTTGCTACATCAAATTCTATGTGAGAAACCTGTTTATTTCATTAGCTCAGTATAGTGTCAGTTGGTGTTCAGAGATAATGCAGTTCTTTACATTGCAGTCTGTATGGGTACTGTGGTTGGTATACCTGGTCAGACAGATCCTTGCTACTGCTCTCATATATAAACTGGGATCGTGATAGCTTTTTAGCCTTCCCCTGGTAGTCTGGAGAAAAAAAAGTACTGTAAGGAAGTTGCTTTCAAAAGCACTGTTGGCCTTGTTCTGCTGGTGATGGAGTTTAAGGGAGTTTCAGGTTGAGGAAGGAGTTGTGATTATTATAGAATAATACAGTTCATTTCAAAAGTGGTTAGTAATGCCAAGTGCCTCAGTTTCCCTGTGCCCATTCTGAAATGGCTGTTTTCAGAATGTGTGCAACACCCACTCACTGGAAATACTGGCCCCCTGAGGTGTTTCAAATTGGGCACTCAGCAACTGAGATATTTCATGGTGGATTTCAGACCATTCATGGTCTGTTTCTATTGAAATTCTGGTTCTCTACAATGTAATGTACTTGGGTTTCTTTTCCATGGGATTGGTAGGAGCCCCCTGGGCCACTGACTCTGTTCCTATTTCAAACAGTCATAGCCTACAGGGAAATGGTTTGTAATACAAGACAAGGGCTTTTTCATCACGCATAGTTTGTAATCTAACAGACACTCTTGGCTCAACTGACTTAAAAAAAAAAAAAAAAACTAAGCAGAGAGAAACTGATAATGTAAGATTTTTTTTTTTCCATTACTTGACAGATAAAGCGAGTGTTTAAATCCAGACTGAAAAGCACAGCCCTTTCTTTGCTAAAATACAACCTCAGAAGACTTTACTCAGGTATAGGAAAATGATTAACCCAAATTCAAGTATTGCAGTTTAATTTGCAATTTCTTAACAGAAGCCCAATAGAAAATAAGATGAAACTTTAAAAATCACTCACAAGTGATAGTTCTGGTGCTACCTGTGTTCTTGTTTTCTGTGCTGATCTTTCCTTTACATGTACCGCTAATCCTGCCTCACACGCTCCTCTCAATTTTGCTCCTTCTTAGATTTTTTCTTCGGTAGAGTACTGGAAACTCACATTCCACTTCCTTCTTTGCTTGAGAGGACTTGAACTTGAGCTCACTTTAACCATCTTCTAGAAAAATGGCTTAGAGATGAGGTTGTTGAATATTGAAGAGTGTCATGGAAATCCAGAATGGCTGAGGTCGGAAGGGACCTCTGGAGGTCATCTTGCCCAATCCCCTGCTCAAGCTGGCCCACCTATCAAGTGTAGGTTTCTCTTTCTGTCACTCATGCAATTTCATTTTGTGAGATACACCTACCTTTCACTGGAGTCTGGTATCTAGGTGAAAGTATTGGTCTCTAAAATCATGCATGCCCAGTCTCTAACTCTGTGTGTGAAAACTCTATGCAAAATGAGTGGCTTTGTTAGGGGACAGTGAGGGAAATACAGCTTCAAATACTCTAAAGCCCAATTAAGGCATTTCCTGAGAGGTTGGAGGTTTCATTATGACTAGCTTCAGCAGTAAGTAGCTTCTGACTGTTACATGGAGGGACATTTTGCAATTACTGCCCCATATTCCCCTTTACTCCACCAATTTTCATTCCCTGTATGGTTGTTGCTCCTCTTATCAGCAGTAATTTTTCCTATCTTACAAGTTGCAGTGGTTAGTGCCCTATCCAGACAGCTCCATGGAAATATTTTGGGCATTCTACTTTCAACCATTTCTCCATGTGAAGAAACCTGCATTCAGGAGATGAATTTGATTTTCTGCAGTTTTTTGCTGTTCCTTTGTATGACTTCTCATTTCTTTTAGTTTGGAATTTTCTGTATTTCTTTTTAGAATTTTCTGTAGGCTGCTCTTTCTGCAGCCTGCTAAGTAAAGTATGTTGCAGGTCAGGGAAATGAGACTTTGAAAGGAATCTTTTGATGAAAGTCTTCTGAGGAGCTGTCCGTGTATCTGCAGGAGAAAAAGTGATGATGTACCCTCAGAGCTGCAGAAGCAATCCGTCTCCTGTTTAAGTTCCTCTTGGTGTGTATAGTCTGGAGTGCTGTGGCAAGCTTCACTCCTGTGTAGACAGACGGGGGAAATGAGACAGTGCTCTCCTACATAGGTCTGTGTCCTCTCACTGCTGAGCATTGCTACTGTCTTCTCCAAGTGTGTTGTCAATCTGTTTAAAGAGTGTGGGTTGGTTGAGAGTTGTTTCAAGATCTACTGTCCAACTTGAATTATCAACGGTTTTGAGTAGACCAGAACTGGGGGCGCAGAGGGTAGTCTTAACACTTTTGGATCTGTAAATGAAGGACTTACTAAAAATGACAGCAAAAATACGTAATTTTATCTTGAATTGAGAGTGTATTTTCTCCTCCAAAAGATGGAACTAAATCAGGGAGTCAGAGAGCTTGTGTTCCTCTGCTGTCAGCAGTAACTTGAAACCTGCTGGCAAAGAGTGCATTTTATCTGTTGCTGGGGCATATGAAGACAACTGCCTACTGCCACTGTTGCTAATGGCTCAAGGGATGGGTGTTTGTGTTACGAGTGTTTTAAAAGTCTGAAATCTACTGTCAAAATTTCTGGGCAATGGTGTACCATTCTTCTTCTGCCTTGAATCATGGGAAAACCAGCGTGTAGCCTTGAATTTTGAATCAAACTGATATGTAGTGCCAGAGGTAGAACTGACATGTCCTGCTTTCTTTAAATTGAGATTTTGACTTTTGTTAGCCAATACTATAAAGATATGAAAGTATGTATGTATTCATCTTAATCCATATTGTCTGTGCTTAAGCATTCATTTTAAGTACATTTGTATTTGTAAGTTTGAAGCCTTCCTGTAATTTAATGGTATTCCAGACTATTGTGTGTTTAAGATAGTCTGCAGTGGGAGTGAATGCTTATTTAGATTGGTGTGTACTGGCTGCAGGACAGCTGTAATACCCTAAATAACAAATACTGATGTGGTAACTTCTGCATAGAAAGAGGTAGTTGAGAAAAATCTTTAGAAATTTTGCTAACTTGTGGATGTATACAGGAAACTAAAGTAAATACGAACTCAGATGTTAGGAAATGCAAGTTTTGTATAAATTTTAGATGAGTGTTACTATAGGATGTATTACATCAGTGCTGACTGGACTCTATTCTGTTGCTGCAACTTCTGTTTTAACACTATGGGTTCATGATACTTAACTTTGTCCTGACTGATTATGTTTTAAGTCAGCATTAAGGCACCTAAGTGTGACTGGTCTCTTCAGAAGTGAGAAATTGAACCCTTGCTAGTCACTTTATGCAATTTTGTTCTTTAATATTTAGGGAGACTTTTCAGAATAATATCCCTGTTTCCATTATAATAAGAGATCATAAAGTCATGCAAGCTGGAATTCATAATTGCAAACTGCATATTCAGCCAGATAATTTTAACATGATGCACATGTGCCTTTGAAAATGAAATTATGGCCTTGAACTGGGCTTTCTGTGAGTAAAAAATGTAATATTGCAAAATGTATAATCTCTGAGTGGTGAGGGAAATGACTTGTGAAGAAATGCTTACTAAACTCAACATATTTAGCCCAGATAACAAGGAGACTACAATATGCACTTCAGTGGTATTTTGTGGCAGTAGCTAAAAGCATATGCAGAGAGTTTGGAATGCATTCCTTAGATATGAATTAGAAATAAGGTTAGGATAACTTTTGATTAGGTAACAGAAAGGCACTCATCCAGCACTTGCAAAGTGTTTGATTTTGGTGTTAAGCTAGGTTGTTGGTCTGCAAAGTGCAAGGTTTGAGTACTTTGGAGAGTTGTCTGGCTTTGTAGTTGGAGTCTGGCTGGAAGGTTTTCAGTCAGTGTTCTCATGGTCTGCTGGAAGAGAGTTAGTGCCTTGAATCTTTTTACCACAGATCTCCACTGTCACCCTCACATATGAAACAAAAGCAGCAGCAGGGCTTGCAGAGTGAATAACAGACAATGCCTTTTGAATCTTTCAAAAGCCTGATGTAATAATGAAATTTTAATTGTTTTTGATACTGTAGTGCTGTTAAAGCGGTGGTTGGTGGGATTTGTGAGAATGAGTTGTGGGATGGTGTTGAGAAGTCTTTTCTAATTTCTTTTTCCTTAGTAAGATCAGGTCAACTGGTGTGTTCTGATTAGCCTATGGTGGAGTCTGTTGTAAAGAAACCTTGAAGGTGCTGGGATCCCTGCCTTGGTGAGCTGCAGAACTTTACCCCCCCATACAGTCACCCACAGTTTCTTACTGTGTTCACCCAAGCTCTGCCCTGCATCTGCTCCCTACTAGGGAGGGGCAGAAATGCTCTTGGCTCTTCAGGGGAAGGGGAAGCAGAGGAGCCTCGCACAGCAGGTTATTCTGTGTGTAACAGAACAATGAGAGTTTTTAAAAGGCAAATAGAATAGCTTGTAATGTAAGTTTTCTTTTAAATCTTGTTTTAGAGATGGGTAGGTAAGTAAGTGGCTGGGAGCAACAGAGGAGACTTCCTCTTAGTTCTCAGCACCCTATGGATTGAACTTTAGACAGCAAATGGACTGTAGTATCTGTCAATGAGCAGAAGTAGGGTATGGACAACAACTGACCTGTACACAGTCCTTCAAATCTATCTGTATGTGTGTAGTGCCTCCAAGGCGGGATATGATTGTGTGTTCGTGATGGGTGCAGCCATTTCCCAGGATGTGTAACGTGTGTGAAGGAACAGCAACAGGGAAACAGCAGTGAACAGTATTGAGACTAAAAGCAGGATGGTGGATGGGTGGAATGGTCAGTACAGGAAGAATGTAGAGCAGGATGTATTTGGAGGTAATGTCCTTCTTGCCGAGCTGTGTTCCACCTCTTTGAGCTTTATTTTAATACATCTCTCAAGTTGCATGCAACACATTTTTATTACTCTTCACCTAAAGTTATTTTTTAATTATTAGGAAATAGAGCTGTAAAAACAGCCTTCTTGGTATTTAACAATGCACTTCTTTTCCCCTAAAAAAAAATTTAAAATATTTAGGCCGCTGTAGTTTCTTTATGTTGTGGATATGATTCATTTTGGCCATGGGAGGAGAATGACAGTTATTTGCTACATAAACCTTTCCTGTGATTCATGGAGTGTCCTTTGTGTCAGCCTTGAAGGAGGCACTTCATATGCTTCCTAGCAGGAAGGAAAAATAGTATGATCATAGTTACCAGATAGGACATGGAAATTGGGTGGGAGGGAAGGGAAAGGGGAGAGGGAAATGCTGATTATTCAGAAGAAAGTTGCAGGAATGCCAAGATTCTGTCTGCAGTATCCATTCATCTACTTAATGAAAAATGGATACATACCAAGCCTATATATAATTAAGGGAAACATCACGACTGTAATTGCCATGTTCACAAAATAGCATAGCTTATTATGTAACTTCTTTTGTGTAAATATATCTTAGCACTTTTCCTTTGTCTCCACGATCCATCACTGTTTCAATATGGCATGATGTTTCTGTCTCTGAGCAATGTGTTTCAGATTTTGCTCCTGAACTGGTAGCCATATACGATTGTGTCAGCTTTATGCAGAGACAGGTTTTTGTGTTCTAAAATAATAATATAGTTAGCAACTTAAGCAATGTGCCAGCTTGCCCGATCAGAAGACATTTTCCTTTCTTAAAAAAAAAAAGTAATGTAAAAAGCTCTACTACAATTTTTTTCCTAAAAGTAGCAGCACAGATTGGCTACTTAAGTGTTTTTAAAGAATACTCCATCAAATGATAATCCCTAATGGTGCCTGGCAGACTTTGGGGCTCTTTCACAGAGTCTAGCTGCTTCCAGCTGCTTTCTCTATACCTGGAAACTGCAGGATAGGAATAAATGGGAGTAGCAGAAGTGGAAACATAGGTTTCCTAACTTCCTGATTTCCTGCATGCATTCAGGGCTTGTGGCTGGCTGTCCTCCCGCAGTTGGCAGCATTTGGTACATGTGGTACATGCAGCTGTGTCAGGAATACACAGCTGTGGCTGTTCAGCCTTGTAGCATCTACAGAGGGTCCTTATCTAAGCAGATGCACAGCAATGTTAGAATGGGAAAGCAGAGGTGTAGTTAAAGATGAAAGGAGTGGAATTAGGGGGAATGCAGAAGAGAATAAAAGTAGGTATTAATTGCTAATCACATGACCGGTGTTAATTGATTTTCCTTGGCAATTAGAATTTTACTGCTTGAATCACCAATGCTATCCATTCTTCCATTATTTCCCGTGTTATAAAATGCTGGCTTTGTTTTGATTTTCCTGTAGCTGTGTTTATTGGGGATAAGGGGTCTAATTATAGCTGTGAACTATACTGTACTGAGAGGGCATTTAAGTTTCTTCTGACTATTTCTGAGGCAATGTGATGAGTCATGAAATATAGCTTTTGCAGAAAATATCCTGATTGCCTAATGACTAGGTGTTGGTAGATGAAATTACACATACACTCTCTCGTTCACATGAAACCAAGGAAGTGTCTTTCTGAGTAAGCTGTTTGTTCAAGTTACCCAAGAAATGTCAAAGATTACAGTTGCAAAATGAGAAAAAAAAGTGTATGTTTGAGTAGCTTGAAAACACCTGCTGAGACTTACAAATGCAGAAGATATTCACAGCATGAATACTTGTAAATAATATATTTGTAAAGAAAAAATGCTGCCTGAAAATAATACAATTGATCACCCATGTTCCACATATTTTATTTTGCAGATGATGAAGAAGATGTTAACAAAATGGAAAAAGTCATGTTAGAATATGCTACAATGGACAGAGAACTTAATCATTATATAAAAGCATTTGAAGAAACCATAAATCAGGTAAATTATCTCTTCTCATTATGTTATGAAAATAATATTATTAAATATTATCTTTTAAAAGACGCAAATGTTACATTTAAACAATACACAACTGGAAAGACAGCTCTTTGGCAGGTATAAAATACTGAAGTTGCCAGTACAACTCTTAACTTTTTTTCCTAGCTTGCTACAGGGTGGCAGAGTTTTTACCTTCTCCCCACCAAACTCGCACCGTTGGGAATATGGGGTGAGTAGTGCTTTGGGAATGATTGAGGACACTGTAGTTAAGACACCCTACTCTCAGGTGATACCACCTCATGTATTGTGAAGATGGAAGTGCAGTTGAGTGAGGCAGCTCATTTGAGGAACAAAATGATGTCTGTGGCTGCAGAGAACCGATGCCTTAAAGCCTGCTTCCCACTGCCTTCCTGCTACCTGACTTGCCTGCTGCGTGTCCAGGGTGAGCTGGTGGCTCGCTCGCTCTGTGGACCAGGGCCTCGCTCTGGCCCTGGGCAGAGGACGGGCCAAGGACGGACAAACTCTGGGCGCGGCGGCGGCGCTGGCAGTGGCCGCCAGGGGGCGCCGCGCCCGCGCGCTGNGTTCCCGGCCCGGCGGGAGCGAGCGGCGGCTCCGCGGCAGAGCCGGGCCGGGGAGGGGCAGGTCCAGGGCGGCCGAACCTCAGTTTCGGGCCACGTCGTGCCGGGAGTACTCGCCTTCCTGAGTAGTGTGTGTCTGCACAGAGACTTCTCGGTGTCGGTTTTCTATGGATTTCTCTGTAATAGGCAAAAGCGCATCCCTGATTTCCCTTCAAGGTGGGAAGTCTGTGGTTCAAAATGTTAAGGTAGTAGAGCTTTTCAATTAAACGTGCGTTGCTATTATCTTGCTATTGCTTTTTGTTCTTTTAAAAGCAGTAAAAGGAGAGCAAAGCAATGCATTTCCCACTAGTTCTGTTGAGATGCCTACATTGTTTTTCTGTTGTAGAAAGGTTTTCCTTTCCTTTTTTTTTAAACTATCTGATCAGATGCTTAACTGAAAAATCTTCATTCAGATAATTAAAAATTCATGTTTAAAAGGAGTTCAAAACTATGTCTACATCAGCAACTGTTGGACAGCAGTAAATACAGGCACTGTTCCCCATGTAATCTTTAAATATACATTTCACTTCAGATGTCACTGTAATTGCAGACCTCCTAGTTTATATTGGATGGTTCAGAACGTTTTCCTTTTATTTGGACTATTCATGATTTTTAAAGCTTTCCTAGTAAATTGTAACAGAATCCTCATTGTTAGAGACTAATGATGATCCAGACTTCAGCGAAACACCGTTGGTTTATTATTTGATTATAAGCCAATTAATAATTGATGTCTTATTGTTATAATAGGAATTTCAAGTAATCTTCAACAATGACTTTTTCATTCAAAAACTTCTTTCATTATTTCCATTTATCAGCAAAACACATTTTTTTCAAGTTTAGGACTATAAAGAGCAAGTCTGTGCCTTCACCAACAAAGCACTCAAGTCCTGTTTACTTCAGATGCATCACTCATGATATTTTAAATTGAGCACAGGTGTAACTGCTTCACTGAAGGTATTTTTGTTGGTTTCGGCAGAGCAGTGATACATTTGTGATTTTTAGGATTGAATTCAGCAGTATTTGTTGTGTGCATATCTGTGCTGGTGTGCAAAAAAATACACCTGGAAGGGTTGCTTTTCCTTTTCTCCTCTTTTTTTTTCTCTAATGCAGCTTCTTTGTGTTGTTAAAACAAGCTCATTTCCTGTTATTTCAGTCCCAAGGTTTTAAAAATGCAGCTCCAAGATATTTAGCACATTTTAGACTCTACATGGATTATAAATTTGGTAATGGCTAATCTGTTAGCCTCTAGCCACACTTCTCCTGTCTCTGCTTCCTACTTCACTCTAGGGAATTGTTTGTCCTTTCCCCTGCCAGCATCCTGAACAAACCTCTGTGAGTATGAGAAAGAAATGTATATATATATAACTTCTGCCATAGAACAGAGTTACAATCTGTTCTCTGAAAAATAACAGCTCATGCTTTATTTTGGAGGCTAGCTGCATGCCATGCCTCTGGAACTGCACTGCCCATCTCCAGTTACCTGTCAGAGACAGCTTAAAATCTGCTTCTGGGAAACAGATACTGTTGCTGAATTTAGGGCTGCACCTGGAAGTAGCTGTAGAATAGCTTGGGTTTAAAATAGCCTCCACTCACTTGCTCCCTGGTTCCATCTGAATTCCTTACCTGAGGGCTTTGGGGAGTTGCAGCAGGTCATTAATTTTCACAAGCAGACTGTTCTTCATAGACAGGATTTGTCTCCAGCTGTAAAACACATTTTAGCTGATTATTTTATAAGTTTGTATGTTGATGATTTTTCTGGGCTGTAGTTTCCTCATACAGCAGTGAATCTGAAAGTATATTATGGTCTGTGTTTCACCTTCTAACCAACTGCTTCTCGTGAAATGTCCAACTGGAATTTAGCAAGATAAGGAGACAGCAGCAGTTAAAATTCCAGATATTTTATTATGTGTACCTTTAAAAGGCATTGACAATAGATGATACTGTACAACCAAAGGACAGTAATGTAAATAACTTGAAACTAGCATGAGATATAGTCACATGTTTTCTCAAAGCGAGTTTTTTTTTGTTGATTTAGGCTGCAGTAGGTGGAATGCAGAAGGTGAGACATACCAGCATCCTCTTCTGGTTGAATCAGCAGCCTGTTGAGCAAGAAGTGAGCAATTGAATCACAGTGTTTCCAACAATAGGCTGTGGGAAATCCTTTGTCTGTGGAAACTCCCTGTGCCACTGGATTTTCTTGTACCTGTGTAATGACTGGACTTCTGCTGCTGCTGCTTCTTCTTTCATTTTTAATGGGTATTTTTAAAAGAAATTAGCCAATATTCAAGTCCTTACCATGCAAAGTCTAGACAGCACTCTTATTTTATAGTATAACAATGAAAGACTGATGGAGCTGCAGTATCTCTTGCAGAATTTTTTTATGCTCTTGAAATGGACCCAAATGACTGGAATCCAGGCTCAAGTGTTCCCTACTCTGACAGAGTTCTCAAGTGGCCAGAATGCCAGCATATTATGTTGTCCCAAATATGGATTCTTTCACCCAGTGTGCAGGAAGACAATCCACACACAGAGTCAAGATACTTGATTTTATTTCATGTCTGTGCAGAGAACGGGTTCTAGATGGTGAATCCATAAAGCTAGCACGTCTTCAATATGCCAGGTGCTCATTTTTATACACTGTGAACAATGAAAAATTGGCATTTCCCATATATGTAACAACCTAACCGTGTAGTCATTGGCTTCGCATTCTTTTGTCATCGTGTAAAGACCCAGTGCACAGTCATTTTACTGTGCATGCTCTCTGAGGAAGTGGCTTATGTGAGCAGGGCATAGTCATACCCTGTGGACAGGTATTATACTGAATTTACTTAATGAGCACAACATTCAAGCAAAGTTGTACTTGGCATTGTAGTTTTATTTATTGTGTCCTCCTGTTCTTGCATCTTGGGTCATGGCTCTTGGTTCCTGCAGGTTTAGTTTTCCTGTACTGTCTCATGGTAATTCCTTTCAACAATTGTGCCTGCTCCCTCACTTCCACTCTCTGGATTAGCAGGGATAGTGGTGGTGGACTGATCACTTCCTCAGCTTTGCAAGCATTTGGTTTATTTGGGACTGTAAAAGCTGGGGTAAATTTTCTGAAGTCCCCAGGCTTCTCTAGATAAGATGAATTCCGAGGTATTGTAGATCAAACTAGAGAACCAGGAAGACGAAACTGACTTCTGAAGTTACATTATTCCCACCTCTCTTTTCTTCTCCTTTAGGAAAAGAGAACCTGGGCTATTATGTTTCTTTTGCAGGTGACAGGAAATCCTTGAATGTGGTAATGGCATCTCTTGCAAGGATTGCTTAGTGCTTCCTTTTGCAAGGTACTTCTTTGCCAAACATCACTTTCTCTGCCTTTTTCTAAATCTGAGCCCTGTGACAGAATGAAATCCAAACCTCAGTGAGGTGGAAGAAAGACAGAGGGGACGTATTTAAGGAAAAAACTAAGAGAAGGGAGCACTCAGAATGAGAAGAGGCAGACGAAAAGGTAAAGGACATGGGCTTGGAAATTCTTGAGATCCTGTAGACATATGGGGAAGAGACTGGTTGAAAGAGTGGTAGGAAGGAGGTGGTGTTGAGCTGAAGAAAAGATGGAAATGCTAGGTATTGCACTGGTGCTTGGGTTTTATCCCTACTTCTTCTAGAGCTTTCCCACATTGTTCTTGGTGTATCGTATCTATCACTGTGTCAGTGGCTGCTGACATCTTTGTTTTCTGATTATCCTGCATGGAAACTGATTTAAACAACTATAATTGTAATTTAATTTAAAGTTACTTATAGTTTGAACCCAGGAAGTGAAATTAAAATGTTCTTTGATGGATTTTCTCTGTAAAACTACTACGTACAACATGTAAGTGTATGTCTTGAGAGGATTTGAAGTCTGGATGTGTTGGTCATTTATGCCTGTGTGACTTTACACCTTGTCAAGTGTTCATTCTTCCTTTGCGAAGGTGAGGAGTGCACCATGTTCCTTGTACAAGAGTGATTTTGTCTGTACAGGATATATAGGAACTACTCTTAAAATGTTTCTGTATTTTTGATAATAGTTCTTCCCTTTAGACTGGTAAGGTCATTGGAGTGTGAATAGGAGGGGGTGTTTGTTCACTGGGTCAGTAATTTAGAGCAGATTACTTAGTATTGGGGTCTGTTATCTTAGTGGCAAACTGTGTAGGTTGTAATCCTGCAGAGGGATAATTCCCTTCAGTGATGTAGGTCGTATTCCAAGTGTGCAGCTTGTGAGTGATTTAAAAACCTCTGCAGAAAAGTAAAGAATCCTGTTTAAAACCGCTGTACAGTTAAATCCACGATCTCTGATTTGCAACCTGTGTAGCAGAATTCTAGTCTCCTCACTTAAAACTCGTAGTATAATGCTGTAGTGACTTGGATGGTCTTCCTTGGTCTCATAAAAATGAGAGGGACTTAACACCTTTGTTGACCAGCCTCTGCCAGCATAACTTTGTAGGCCAGGAGTCCTATTGGAGAAGGTTTTGCAAATATGTCCAAGTTGTCTCTTTTGTCAAAGCAAACTAAAGCAACAAAACACTTCTGCAGTGGTAGCTCCACTTGCAGTGTGGTCTTTGAAGGAACAGTAAGGTCAAGCAGAGGATGTGATTCCAGCCAGCTCCCATCTTCATTGGCACAGCTGTGGCAGCAGAACTAATGTGATGACCAAGTTCAGTGTATGTGGCAAGTACCAGCAGGGTCATCAGTGACTGCTGCTGCCTGTGAGAGACAGGGCTCTGCTTAAAAATCAGATTGTCACTTAGTTTTCTGTAGGGATAAGTACCAGGAAGACCATGAATCCCAAGGTATTCATGTGTTTTAGCTGATTTGGATCTCTCTGACAGTGACTGGCACTGTGATACCCATTACAGTGTTGCCAGTGAAACAATTTTTGACATGGAACTTTCTAGTTTCATGGAACAAACAACCTTGTTTGGTGCTGACACTTTCTTAATAAGCACTTTGCTCTTCTCTTTCACTCTTGCTACACTGTCATGACAACATGTTTTAGGGCAAAATCCACTGATGATATCCATATCTGCAACTGTGACCTTCACTGTACAGCTGAGCTCAGAGCATTTCCTCTGACATCAGTGTGTCTTGATTTTGAAATATTGTTTGCTAGCCATGAAAATTTTGGGACCTTCTTTTATCAAAAAGGTCCTCTGCTGCACAGAAATTCCTCAGGAAGGTCTTTGTGAAGTACCAGAAAAATGGGTTTAGTGGAATGGATATATCTTTTCTTGGGCTGGCAGGGAGCATGAAAGAACTCTTGTAGTCTTTTGCCACATTTATCCTGACTCTCTAATTGTAAAAGCAAGTGATTCTATCTTGAAATTAACTCAGAGTGTACTGAAGTGCACCATCAGCAGCAACAAGTCAAAACCCTGGTGAAAGATGTTGTCCCCAGTGCCAGTGTCTTTGGAGATTTTTGGAGAACTTCATCTTTAGAGGTTTTTTTTTTTTAGCAATGAATGTCCTCTTGACCATTATTTTGGTACCTTGAATTCTAATTGGAATTCCTCTTTAGTTCTTGTTTACTTGCTATCTACTAATGAAGCCACTTCAGACTGATCATTCATCTTACAGAATAAGCAAAATGGGGACATCAGATTAAATCCTTAAAATGACTTGGGCAGGATAGTAGAGGAAAATAATATGTGACTCTATAATTATGCCTCTGCATCTATATATATATATATATAATGCCACAGGACTTACTAAAACTTTTACAGGCAAGCTTATTTCTAGCATTAGCTAGCTATGGAGTTTTTTAACATTTTAAAGTTTGTTTAGTACAATTTCTTTGATAGAATTTCTAATCAGTAGTGTATTTATTGCTCTGTCCTACTGCCATCTCCAAACAGTAATTCAAATAATACAGCACTGTTCTAGGCATGTACTCTGCTTCCTACAGAAACTGGGACAAAGATGCATTTCAACACATTTCTAATATTTACTTTATAATATTTGCTTTATTTTTTGTGTGTCTCTGTATGTGTCGGGCTAAGCATTCGATTGAAGCCGCTTTTTTATTTTCTGAGAATTAGTGATCTATGTGTGTAGTTCTCCACAGTAATATGTTAGAGTCAACATTTGGTGAGCTGCAATTTAAATAATTTTTTTAGTGAGCAGCATATAAAGAAGTGGGAATAGTGTTTTATTTTATGTGGGTTATATAGCACATCCTCAGTAGTGTGTCTTAGTGTCTCCTAGCAAGCATAAAAATGTGTCCTGCTTTTTGGAGATTAAACCCTGGAAACTCTTGCATATGGACATAGGTTTGTTTGACTTCATTGTGGTCGCTTACATTGGTCAAGCTAAACATTTTCCCAAATATTTGCAGTGTCAACATTGTAGTTGCTGAAATGGCCCTTGGCTTGTGTGGGTAGGAGTGGGGCAGCAGGGGCCACAGCTGGTTAGCAGTGAAGATTTGGGTGAAAAGAAATGTTCTGGACCGAGGGCCATCACATGGAACTGGGACCCCTGTAGATTCGGTGGCAGCAGGGATAGTGTTAAGAGCAAATGTGCCCAGGAAGCCCTGGGAACCGCATTGTAACTTGAAAAGCGTGTTTGCTACGTTGGACAGCAGTGCTGCCCAGTAGGTAGCAAACTAGCCTGGGATTAAGAAGGACTGGATGCTATTTTCAGGTCTACTAGCAGCTGGCGTGGTTGACCTTGACAAATTGTTTCACTCTGTACTTTGGGCTGTGGTCCTGTGTTCATTAACACTGCATTTGTGCAGTACCAAATCACCTGGTAGCACATGCTCATCAAATAAGCCAGATCACATGATACTGTTTATGCTGGCTGTATTCTGGCTGCAGGACAGACACTACCTGATGGAGCATAACTGTGCAAAATTAGAATTGGCAGGGTGGCTTACACTCAACTGGTGTGTCACGCAGCTGTGGTGGTTTTGATCTCATATGAGACATCCTGAAACTGAATTTACCGTCTCGCTCAACCACGATCTCAGTCATGTGGACAGCATCCCATATCACTGTCTGTAAAGAGATTTTTTTTCCTACATGAAGAATTAAAAGCTATTTGAATTCAGTTTTTAATGATTTATTTTAACACTGAAGATTGCCACTGGCAGTCTGAACTTTTTCTGAAATTCCAGAAGGTCACACATAGAGCAACTAAAAGTCTCTGTGATTTGTATCCCTATTTTCTAGGCAGTGTTTGCATTTCAGAGTCAATGTGAGTTAACTCTGTCTGGTTTAGTCTAGCCTAGAGAAAGAAGATAAAATTTTGAAATGTAATGAAACTGGTAGGTGTTGAGGTAAAATAGCCAGATTAAGAAGCTATCTTAATCTCAAATCATGGATAATTTTTTTGTAGATGAAATTTTTTACTGGAAGCACTGGCGTTGTAATTTCAGTTGCTCAGTAGTGAAAATTATATGTCAAATTAATGGTCTTATCTGGAAAGCTTCTGCTGACAGTCCAAGGATTTAAATCCTTGGAGCCAGGGGGTGAAGGTTGAGTGCTAAATCCTGGATGATTCTCAGCAGCAGGAGTTTTTGCTTTAAATTAGTTTCTCCTGTTAATTGAATGCACCCAAGTTGATCAGTGTCAGTGGGGAGGCAGTTTCTGGAATGCCTTCCATAAAATGTCTCCCTCCAAAGGTTGAGTGTTGTTTTAATTACTGTAATTGTTTCCAGAAACTATATGTATATGTTGGATACTTTAATATTCCTTGTCCAAAATTTTAAATGGTAAGTCACTCATTTGAAAACATTTACTTTTTCTCCTAGTATATTTTTAAACTGATCTTATCAATAAAAATACTCTGTTACCCAGATTTTCCCTCAGCAAAATTCTTAGCAGATTTGTAATGAATCAGAGATATAATGTTGCTTACAGCATTAACCAGATCACACTTTTTTTTGTGGCTGCTACTGCCATGGATTTGTTTTTGTTAAAGAATTTCAGCTAAGAAGGAGTTAGTGGTAGGAGTTGCTACTCTCATTCCTAGCTTCCTCATAAATTACATTATTTGGGACTTTTTCTTGTTGAGCTGTTCAATACTGGATGTAAACAGGAGTGTGCATGCAACTTGTTGCGTATCATTTAGAATGGACCAAGTCATACGACTGTAGTATGGTTTCCTGTGAATGTTCTCACTTTTACAGAACTGTGTATTTGGGGCGTTTGTTAAAATGGAGAGCATTTCTTTGCTTTATTTTTGATGCTGGGAGTTAAGAGCAGCTTTTTGACATTTATTTCATTAAATTGAATAATGGGTTTCTCACAGTTTTTAACACATGTACTCAACCTGTGCTGCAAATGCCAAATAACTTTTCTTTCTCACATTCCACGTTGCTCCTCTTGAGGGAAGCTACTGCTATGATTTAAAAGCAGCAGCATGACTTCTTTGTGTTTGTGATGTGCTGTAGTATGTAACTATGGCATTTCAGTGCCTACTGAAATAAAAAAAAAATCTGCCTACTAGGATGCTTGCATTTTATTATCTTTCCAATTTGAAGAAGAGATTTCAAAAAATACCTGAATCCTGCCAGAAATCAATACCAGATGTCATGGTATCTCCCAAACATGGCCCCATTGTTGATAACCTACTGTGAGTTACAAACAGTGTGCTTGATAATAATGGTTATCAATGGCAATGGTTATTAACAATGGCAAGTTGAGCTAATTTCTGGGTTCTCATCTTATTCACCTGAGTTAAGTGCATAGCTGATTTAACCAGCTGAAGTATTTATTTTGTCCTTAGACTTGTCTGTTAACACTGACAGTAAATGAAAAATATTATAAAAGACTTAAGAAAATAAGTGTGTACATCAGATGCGCTCCAGACAGCCTCATGAAGTGTAAAGTTCCCATGTTTACATATACTCATACATACCACGCCTGATAAATTCTACAAAACCAGAGAAATTAGAAGCTCAGTGATGTTGCTACTCTTAACTCTTCTGGCACTCTTCAAATGTTAGTGCCTCACTGCATTGCACTGCTTCTATGTGAACGATTCACAATGTTTGTTCAGCTGGGTACTCATCCACTGTTCAAAGCTGTTATGATGCTGTTTTTTCCCCTGCAGTCTGTTGTGTGGGGAGAAGATTGGATAGCGAGGGCTTGGATGCAATGGTGAGTTTACAAGAGTTGCTGGGAAGATGGCAACTCTGGTAAGGGAAAACATACAAGGTGTGGTTTTGTGGGGTGTGATAATTGTTGTAATACAAAGTGTGGGCTGTAAATGAAATGTTTCTCCATGGATATTTTTATGCTTAGTTGTAGGTGATCAAGGGATGCAGGTAAAGGCTGGACTGTGCTGGAGGCAGTTTGGTCCAGTTCAGTAAAACTGTCTCTTGAAAGAGGGAGTTTCTGGAGAAGCTATTAACAACCCCACTGTATGCCCTTAGTCTTCACCAAACAACCCCACCTTTCCCCACTGCTCTCTGCTAAATTCCACTAACAATGAGCCATAGCCCTCACCACCATCTCCTCTCAATGGGATTGACGGGAACAGATTGGTGGGCACCTTCTCTGCCTTTTCTCTTGCTTCCCTTCTTACATCCTGTTTAGGCTTTGGAATCCCTTTCTTACCTTCTTTTGGCCTAACCCGGAGTTGGCTGTTGTTGGTTGGTCACCTGCCCTTGGAGAACACTCAGCAGTGTTGCCTTTTCTCCCAGTGGCAGCAGTGCTTTGTATCTCTTGGCAGATATAATCTGACAGAGCACATGGAAATATTATTGAACAGTATTTTAGGAGAATCTGGCATATCAGTTGCATCTGCACAGAGCTGGCCCATCAATTATGTGTGTCTCTACCAACCCTCTATGGACTAATTGGACCTGAGTTTAGCGAGTCATCCTCCTTAATTGATCAGTTAGGTTGGCAGATGCCCGGCCACCTTCGTCAGTCAGGCTGATAAACAAATATCAGACAAATCCTATCAACCAGGTTTATGTGCACAGCATAGGTCACTGTGGTTGTAATGGTTGTTACAGTTCAGCATGAGTTTACACTTGGATATTTCCAAGCCCCACAAAAACTCAGACCTAAATTCCTTATGTTAGTCCCTTCTTACACTAGTTCTTTTCAGCAGTTATTTACCTGGTACATTTTTAATAGAAAGAGATTGTTTTATGGTAAGGGGAAAATCCAGCTAAAGCAAAAAGCACCTACACAGGATTACAGGTGTGGCCTCTGCTCAAGGAGAAACTGTCAGTTAATTCAGGTAAGAGGTGACTATAATAGCAGTGTGTAGTCATGGATGGAACAGAAGTGTTTGTTCACCATGTGGCACATAAAGAGCCATCTAATGAAATTATCCAGCAGCAGGTTTTAAATCAACACAAGGAAGTAACTTTTTACACAGTGAATAATTACATTGTGGAATTAGTTGCCACAGGATGTTATGGAGACCAAAATCATTAATGACTTCCAAAAGCTACTGGACAAATTAATAGAAGAAAAAATCCTTGACAGCTATTAGATGCAAAGATTCAAATACAGTCACTGTTTTGGTAAATCCCTAAACTGTAAGCTGTTAGTTGTAGGGAAAGTATATGGTGAGAAACAGGGAAAGATCTTTCTATTTGGTGCTCTTTCGTTTCCTACTCCAGCTTTTTGCTTCTTCATTGTTAAAGAGAAGAGAATATGCTGGATGGGTCTTTGATGTGAGGTACCATATCAGAAAGAAGCAGAAAATAAACTGCATAGAAAACCCAGTCTCCACAAGCACTACTGTACCCTGAAATTTATGTTGAATGGATATGGAGTTTTAGATAAATGACATTTATTCTCTGTTTCAAACCTATTTTGGAATATTATTCTATCTAAAAACGACCTTCCACCTCCATAATTTTTAATATTTGGAAAGTTTTCAGTATATCTAATAATTTATCTCTCTGTTCTGACTCATATATTTGATTATTTAAAAAATAAGTAAATGAACAGCTCCTGCTCTGGGCATTGTTACATAATTGAAAAATTCCTCATCTGAAAGCTCGCTTCAAATCCATATAATATACAACCACATAAACCATTTAATAATTAGGTACTGGCAGATAAAATCCAACTTGATGTTCGCAGAGCTACACCCACTTGGACCAAAAAAGGAAGGAATCTTTGGCTAGATCCTTCTCTTGCAGTCAGTTTTCTCCCTTAATGCCCAAAAACCCTTAATAACTTGTTCTAAATAACAAGTCTTCTTGTAGTACTGATGGGAGGAGGTGAACTACAGCTCTGGGTGAGTACCTGCTAGGACCCCTTCTTATAAACTTGATGAAATTTCAGCTGAAGTGCCTGCTCTGATCTCAACCACACCAAATAGGATAAAATGTTTTCCTGGATGGTTAAGTAAAATAAAATGTAGGTTTTTTAACTATTTTGATTGATCATAATCTGAAGGTTTTAAGATCTGTCCTTGAGATTCCTGGATTGGTGAATATAAAAATGCCTTTTACATCCCCATCAACAGTATCATAAAACAGATACGTGATCTAACTGGGATATATAAATTTAGTCAACTAAGTTGTGATTGTGGGCTGCTTGTTACTGGAGATACTGGATAAGAGACAACAAAGCATGTCTTACTTCTTAAAAAAGAAAGCATTGAGTTGATAGCACTGTCAGAAAAAAACCCACGATTTTATGTGTGTTTTCATTACTTGAGGAAGGCTTGGCTCCATCATTTTTGTGACTCTTCTTCAAACAGTTTTTTTGTCTCTCTTAGCCTCATGTTTATGAGTATAAAAAACCCCAGGTTCTTCAGCCTTTGTCAGTCATAAGCCCATGGCCCTTTCCCAGACTTGGGTTTCTTCACATGCCTCTTGAACTGGGGAATCTGATATAGGATGCAGTATTTCAGCTATTACCTAATCAATGCTTCATAAAGAGGAAGAATAACTTCTGTTGTCCTGCTGGCCATGCTGCTCCAAATGTAGCTGTATCCAGTTTGCTAATTACCACTGAAAACCTTTCCTGAAATGTCACTTGGCACCTACCATAGCAGAGCTGCTACAAGGTCAGTCAGTTCCCAGCATCTACTGATGCCTGGGGTTATCCTTCCCCTAGAAAAGCTGTCAAACTCTTCTTCTTGAACTTGGCATTACCAGTTCTGATTTTCCTCAAGGTCCTTCTTGATTAAAGCTCGACTGCTTGATATGTCAAATGCTGCCAGGTTAGTTGTGCCTAGGAGATTGCTGAGAGTGCATTTGGTTTCATCATCCAGGCCTTTGATGAGGATGTTGAACATATTCAGCTCTTCTGTTCAGCACTACAATACACCTTTTGGTACAGGCTACCAGTTGGATGGCAAACTGGTGTTTGCTGTGAGCATTATCCTCTGAGCTGGCTGGCCCAGAAATTTTCAGTCTACCCAACAGACCATTTGATTACATCCACCACTCTCTCCACATCTGCATTTTAGGTCAGTTCATCACAGAAAGCAATCATCAGTTTCATCAAGCATTAACTGGCCTTTGTGCGTCCATGCTGATTGTGGCTGATTACCTTTTTGTTCTCTGCATGTTTGGAGGTGGATTCCAGAAGGATGTGGTATGTAATCCTTCCAGGGGCTGGGGGTAGGCTAAGTGGCCTGTAGTTGCCTTTCTACTGTCTTTGCTAAAGCCAGGTACAGTGCTAGCCTTTCTCCAGTTTTCAGGGGTCTGCCTCAATGATCATGTTTTTTTACAGGTGAGAGGCAGGTCTAGTGACACATCAGCTGACTCTTTCAGCACTTTCAGATTAATTGTGTCTGTCTGCGTAGATTTGAATACATCAGCTGTTATAACTCATTCCTAACTTGTCCTTAAAATGTTTTTTCTCAAACCATCCTGGTACATCTGGAAATCTAGGAGTAATCTTTGCCTGTGAAGATGGAGGCAAAAATGTATTCAGTACTTCAGCCTTTTTCATCTGCACAACCGCTGGGTTTTCTCCTCCATTCAGTTACATCCTCACATTTCCTCTGAATTTACACAACTCTGTCTTGCTGCTATTTACATCCGTCACTTGTTTTCATTCTAAATGTGCTTTGGTTTTCTCAGTGTTGTTCCTAAGTGCCAAAGTAGTGGTTTTGTACTCTTTTTTTTGTTTGCTGTATGCTGTCCTTTTGCATTACAGCTCATTAAGAAACTCCTTGCTTAGTCAGTGAGTCTTCTACTGAAATGCCAATCTTCTTGTAAAATAGGATTATTATTAGTTCCTTACTTGGCAGTAAGTTTCCTACAAGAATTTATCAGCTAAGATGGTACCTTTTGCTTCAACATCCCAGGAGATTCTGCTGAGCCATGTCCCATATAATTCAAAGGCCATTTGCATAAAAATCATTCCTATTTCTTCTCCTTCCCAGACTTCTGGATCCTGAATACAATCAACTTGTGGTCACTGCTCCCAAGCTACTATCTGTGACCACATTTGCCACTTTTCTTCCATGTTTGTGTACAGAGGTCACAAAGGATATTACCTTTGTTTGTCCTCTCTAGCATTTGCATGAAAAAGTTATCACCCATCTGGTCTAGAAATACCCTGGATTGCTTGCACAATGCCATGTGGCTCTAATGAGGACCGAGTCTGGTAATTGAGTTGTTTTTGGTCATCATATACAGCATTATCCACTTCATCATCCCCTTGAACAGGTGGTGTGTGACAGGCCCAGGCTGCATGGCTCATGTTTCTTTTGCCTTTGCTTTTGACCAGGAGTTTCCTGTCAGAAAAGTCTCTGGTTTCACACTGGACCTCAGCATAGACAAGGAGATGCTTTGTAAGAAAGTGCAACTGCCGTTCTTCTCCATTTTCTCCTTGAATAGCCTCCATGACACTCTTCCAGTCATGGATGCTGTCCCATTTAATCTTCATAATCCCGATGACATTAGAACACTCTGACTGTGCATAGACTTCCAGTTCTTCTTGTTTGTAGGCCAAGCTCTGTGTGTTAATACCCAGACACCCCAGGTTAGCCTGTGCATGCCCTCCCTCCAAGCAGAAATGCATAACTTTCCCAAGTGCCCTTTTCTTACACAGACTTTGTCCTTCTTTTCTTTACCTCCAGGCAAAGGCTCCATTGTTCAGTGAATTTAGTTTAAAGTCACCCTCCCTAGAACTGTAATCTCTTCACAGAACTATTTTTGTCAGGTGGCTTTAATATCTTCTTAACAGTCCATTTGCATTGAATGGGGCATTGTAGTCAAAGAAATCAAAGTCTTGCTGCTGACAGCAGCTGTGCAGGCAGGCATCAGTGTGCTGGTTATATCTGCTAGCCAGGCCTCTCCATGGACTTAAAAGGGTTGAGGTGAGCACCACTGAGATTTCTGCCATCTCATATTTGCTCTGAGCTCTTTCTTCCATTTGAGCTGCTTGAGGTTTCCCTTGGCTGTGTTACTTCTGTCCCACAGGGGATGGCAGCAAGAGGTACAATTTGGAGGGCTGGGTAAGTGTTGGCAGTTTGTCTGCAGCATCAGTGATCCAGGTTCTGGGCAAGCAGCAGACTCACAGGGATGGATTCTTCTTTTTCACACAAGAAGCATATCATAAGCCACTAACACCAATGCTTTCTTTAGTACTGATACTAGTCCAAAGACTTGAGATACCCCCTCTGAATTTTATCCCCAAACACTCCAACTGTTTCTGAAACTGTTTGCTAGGCACAGCTGGAAGAGGAAGCAGAGCTGTATTCCTGTTACGTGAAGTCGTGGTATTCCAGCTTTCAAACAATGCAAGTTTTTATCTGCTTCTTGCTCCTTCAATCATACCTTTTTGCCTGGAACCATAGAATAGAATCATAGAATCATTCAGGTTGGAAAATGCCCTTAAGAGCTTGGAGTCCAATTATAAACCTCACACTGCTAACTCCACCACTAGCTCATGTGTACCACATCTACATGTCTGCTAAATACCTTCAGGAAGAGTGACTCAACCACTTTTCTGGACAGCCTGTTCCAATGCTTGATAACGTTTTCAGTGAAGAAATTTTTCCTAATATCCCATCTAAACCTTCTGTGGAGCAACTTCAGGCTGTTTTGTCTTCTCTTGTCACTTGTTACTTCAGAGAAGAGACCAACCCCCATCTGGCTAAAACCTCCTTTCAGGTAGTTGTAGAGAGCAATAATGTCTGAGCCTCCTTTTCTCCAGGCTAAACACCCCCAGCTCCGCCAGCAGCTTTGTTGCCCTTCTTTGGACATGCACCAGCACCTCAGTGTCAACATTCATTTGCAAACTTACTGAGGGTGCCCTTGATCCCCTCACCCAGATCATAGATAAAGATGTTAAATAAGACTGGCCTCAATACCAAGCCCTGGTGAGCACTTGTGAGCAGTTGCCAGCTGGATTTAACTCCATTCACCACAAACTCATGTTGTCTGGGCCTGATCCATGGTTGTCCTGTATGTGCCATGTGTTGGCACTCAAGGTGATCTGCTCTGTAACTTTCTCTGGCACTGAAGTTAGGCTGACACTGAAGTTAGGCTGACAAGCCTGTAGTTCCCCACATCCTCCTTCCTGCCCTTCTTGTAGATGGATGTTACATTGATTCCCTTCCAGTCAACTGAGACCTCCCCGCTGAGCCAGGACTGCTGATAAATGATGGAGGGTGGCTTGGTCAGCTCTTCCACCAGCTCCCCCAATACTCTTGGGTGGATCCCATCTGGCCCCATGGACTTGCATATGTCTAAGTGCTGTAGCAGGTCACTGACCAATTGCCCTTGGATTATGGGGACTTCATTGTGCTCGCTGTCCCTGTCTTCAGCTCAGGGGGCTGGGGCCCCAGAGAAAAAACAGTCTGACTGTTGAAGACTGAAGCAAAGAAGTTATTAAATATCTCTGCCTTTTCTTTGTCCTTTGTCACCATGTAATGTGATCCTCATGCCCAGGATAACCTCCAACTGTGACATCACCCAAAAGTCCCTCTCTGTGCACAACAGCAGGTGCCTTACCTTGTTGGCTCCCTTACCTTGTTGGCTCCCTCACCAGTTTTGTCAGGAACTTCTCTTCCACACACTTCAAGAACCTCCTGGACTGTTCCTTCTCTTCTATGTAGTATTTCTAGCAGACATCTGTAGTTCTTACTCCAATGGAGCTTAAGTTTATACCATGGAGAAATTTTTTCAGACCGTACTGCTCTCCTGAGCAGCCCCCCTGAAGTGAAGTCCACTGGCTCCTCTTGGCAGCTCCTCACTGAGCAGAGCAGTGATTTGACCTGAGCATGGCTCCATGGCTGCCTACCCTGGGAGGAGCACTGGACAGCTGAGCAGGTCAAGCTTAGGATGGCAGAATGTACCCTCACCACTTCCAAGGAGGCTGAGTTGTTAAAGTACCACGAAGGCTGCAGTGGTGACCACTGGTGACGTGTGCTGTGTTCACCACTGTTTGGGAGCTTCTCTTGGTGACATCTCTGGGATTTCTTTCACACTCCCTGCAATCCATCTGGCATATTAAGTGCTTTGCTTCTGGTTTTGTGCCCTGATGGCAGGGCTCCTTGTTGGTAGTGTTCCCTGAGGAACACCATCTCTTCTAGATGAATAGGAAGCTGATGGAGGTTAACTCTGTCCCTACTGAGACTCCCACCTGGCAGGGAGCTCCCCGCCGTTGGTTCCTGCCCAGTTTGTTTGCCTTGGGATCACATCACACATTGCTTCCTCTTACTCTGCTGTTCAAAACATAGGTTGGAAGATGGATGTGAGTTAGCTGTGCTGCCTCAGGTCAAGAACTAGCAGTCCTAGTTTCAGGGTAGGCAAATTAGGGTGGTTTATCCAGGATTTAGTTTTATGTGCTTTTCACAACAACCATTCAGCAAAGTAAATGTATATTGTTATTTTGTTCTGTAAAGTATTTTAGTTAAACCTCAGTGCCTCTTTTATTGAATGACTAATGTATTTTGGTACATCTGAATTACATCTATACTGAGTCATTTAATTTTGTAATGACATATTTAAATGTTTAAGTCTCTACAAAAATTAAATACTGTAAAAGACTGACATTTTGTTCTAGGAGTTTGTGCCTGTATCACCACAAGCCTCTGCTAAGAGAAAGAACTCCTGTTACCTGAAAACTAAGAGGATGCTGTATTGCAGAAACACTTTGGGAACGCATACATGAGCCAGTATGTCTTTGCACAGCCAAAATTTTGGTTGGTTTTTGTTGTTGTTTTTTTTTTTTTTTTTTTTTCAAATCAGTTCTTCATCTGCTTGCTGTGTAATGTTGCATTTAACATTTCACAATACTGGTGTTGCAGTCTTAGTTTTTCCTAACTCAATGTTCACCCAACATTTCTAAAATTTTCCCTCATTTCAGGCAATATTTACTTCACATTTTGAAACTCAGGCTTTGTTTATGGGGGAGATTTTGCCAGTAACAGAATTAAAATAGTAATATCAATGTTATCTGCAGTCTTACTTTTCTTGTGTTTATTTTATTTTTTTTTTTGTAAGATTTCCCTTCATTTTGTTTTTTTAAATTCTCATAGTGGACATGTAAGCTGAAATAAAATAAAAAGGATTTGCAAATTTTATACTGGGATAACTGTAAAATAAATGTACACATGCATTGCTTGTGTAGACCAGTTGAACAGCCTTCTGTGAATTACTGTGTCATCTGCACTGCTTCTTGAAATACTTTTTTCTTAGTCTGATGCCTTTCTCTAATCAGCTCACAATGCCCTTACATTTGTTGAACAAATGCCTGTTTTGCCAGGCTCTCCTTATTTTGAAACACCTTGCAAGCTTTCACTTGTGCATCATTATGCTGGATTTGTAATCTCTGTTTCTCCCGATGTGTGGTTGATACTGTGTCTTTGCTTTTGTGCCAGGCCCATCATTTACTCGGTGAGCTCTTTAGGGCAGAGAGCTGCTCATCACCTCGTGCGCTTGCTGCAGCGCATATCGTATTTTTAGACTCCAAGGAGCGATCATCAATCATTGTGAAATATCAATATCCTTTTATTCTGCTATCTATGAATACTGCTTGAGGCTTCTCATGGCCTTCTTCAAGCAAGGAATCAAAGCTAAGAACCACAGAAAAAGCTGATTTTGCATTTGCACAATGGGGTTGTATGGTGAGAAAGGGTTTGAAAAAAACACCCACCACCACCAAACAAAAAAAACCACCTAGTTTTCACCGCTGAGCGAGAGAGCTGGGACTGTATAGAAGCAGAATGGGAGATATTTGTAGTGGTAATTCTGAAATGAAAATAACTTTCTGCTCTGTGAATATTTGTATGTAAAATACAGAGAGCAGGATTTTCAAAAGTGCTTACATGATGTAAGAAACAAAGTGAGAAACAGAATCCACAGCTAAATGGTTGGGCAATAACCTGGGATGTGGGAGAGTCAGGTTCAAATACTCGCTGCAATTATCTTTTAATTAGTTATACAAAGTGGAACAACTTCAAACAGGAGAGATCGAGATGTCTTACCCCTGAATACCCAATAGCCTATGGGCTAGGACAGCTAATGTGGGATGAGCAGAGATTTGAAAACGGGTCACTCACCTCACTGATGACTGTTTTAACCACTGAGATATTAAATCTGATAGTATGTGGATTTCTCTCATCACTGTTTATGAGGAAGGATTTGCCTGGCTTAAGCAACTGACTAAAGGAAAGGGTTTGTGGAGGAGGCACCCATTGCCATTAGAGGAATAGAACTGCCTGTCTCTGAGGCAGTCTGCTTTGATAGCTGGCTTTTGTGATTCCTGTTTTTTGCTACTGACTTTCTCCATCTGTTTTATACAAGGTCTGAATGTCTAATTTAGGGAGGGGATTTCTTTCGATAGCCAGATCTCTAAAGCTTCTGTACTACAATATGCATCTTTGCTACAACATAGTCTTTTTGTGCTTTTAGTTGTCTGTGACAAAGTAGGGAGTTACAATAGTGTGACAGACCAAACAGAAGGATGCAAAGGAGTTTAAGCAAGGCTGACATATTAAATAGCAGACATAAAGACATTACATCTTGTTAAAATGTATTTACTGCTAAAGGAGGAAACCATGCTAATATACTAATTACATCATCTTGAGACTGATAATTATCTCTGCAGGATTTCATGAGCCCGCATCCATTTGATTTGTCCTAATTCAGAGCCTTGTCATCCTCATCTGCAATCTTTTGCCCAGATGGAGCATGGAAATCGACACAAGCGTTCCTAATATGCAAATAGAGATCTGCAGTTCCACTTCAAAGTGGCAGCTTCTGAAGTGGGAGTTTTAATTATTCCATTTTGAGTTAGTGACTCTGCAAAAGAGGTTTTTTTTTCTTCCTGCCAGTGAGTTGGGTGTTCTTTCTTTTTTCTTTTCTTCAGATTTGTTACCCAGCTTTGCAGTAGGCATGTCTTATTCTGTCATGCAAAGAATGAAATGGTTGACTAGTTAATGATCCATTTGTTTACTGATTGCAATCCATAACTTCCTCAGGGAGTTGTTTGTCCTGTTCTTCTTGGGTTCTTTTGCATGTAGTATTTTATATAACAAGATGAGATTCCTCATTGCTCATCACAGGAATTCTGTCATGAACTTGACAAATAAGGTTATGTATCAACTGC
This sequence comes from Promerops cafer, assembly GCA_013398275.1. Classification (NCBI taxonomy): domain Eukaryota; kingdom Metazoa; phylum Chordata; class Aves; order Passeriformes; family Nectariniidae; genus Promerops; species Promerops cafer. The sequence continues at coordinate 6,186,878 of VZSE01014922.1, forward strand.
CCTATATTTTTCAGAGGTGAGCTGTGTCTCCTGTCAAAACTAAAATCCCTTGAAAAAGGGGATGGTCTGCTGAGGTTGGGGAAGAAGAGAAATTCATGAAGCAAGAAATGTTATAATCACTGTATATGGCATGGGAGAAGACAAAAACTAAGGGGAATGGGATTGTCCCCCTGCACTGGTGAGGCCACACCTCAAGTACTGTGTCCAGTTCTAGGTCCCGCAATTCAGGAAGGACGTGGAGGTGCTGGAGTGAGCACAGAGAAGAACAGGGGAGCTGGTGAAGGGTCTAGAGAGTCAGTCATACGAGGAATGTCTGAGGGAGCTGGGAGTGTTTAGCCTTGACAAAAGGAGGCTCAGAGGGGACCTTACCACTCTCTATAACTCTCTGAAAGGAGGCTGTAGCCAGGTGAGGGTTGGCCTCTTCTTCTATGCAACCAACAACAGAACAAGAGGACAAGGCCTCAGACTGCTCCAGGGGAAGTTCAGGTTGAATATTGGGAAGAATTTCTTCACTGAAAGGGTGGTTAAGCCTTGGAACAGGCTGCCCAGGGAGGTGGTGGAGTCACCATCCTTGGAAGTGTTCAAGAAACAACTGGATGTGGCACTTAGTGCCACGATCTAGTTGACATGGTGGTTGTCAGGAGTTGGACTTGATGATCTTAGAGGTCTTTTCCAACCTTAATGACTCTGTGATGGGAATTGATAATAGTTAAACTACAGGAACTGACCAAAGTATAAAGTGATTGGCTGAGATGTAGCTGAAATTTCATCTGATTGCGAATAACTACTGAGTAGAATCAGATCAAGTATTTCCCTGTGACACGTACTCGTAAGGAAGATTCCTGAACATTCTCATCCTGTTGAGATGCAATTACAAGGTTAATTACTTACACTGAGTTATACTGTTCCACTTTGGATGGTGTATTTTCACTTTATAATGAGGTGAACTTAAGGAGGTCACTGACAGTGAGGAAACTGTGCAGCAGAAGCACTCAGGGCACAATAATCCTAGGTACCAGTGGGTGCACTTGGGAGAGAAAACACTACAAGACCCCATGAAGAGGTCAGGTGTAAACTTGCTGTTCTTGCACGACTGCTGACCCCCGTGTTCAGGAGAGACGTCCTTGCATCTGCATCTGCTCCCTAAATCCTTTGCCAGTGACTCAGCAGGTGTTTGGTGAGAATGTAATACATAAAAGGAAGAATGGAGGCATCCCATAATTAGGGCTAGTAATAAGACAGGAATCAGTTTGGCATGTGATATATGTAGTGAGTCAGAGAAACGAAGGAAAAGCAAGTTTGATAGGGTTATAGGAAGGAAAGTGCAGTACTAAAATTGTGATGAATGGTGATGAAATGAGCTTCAAAAGAAGCTAAAAAGGGAAAGCAAAGTAATATGAGAAAGAGGAAGAACGAGTTCAAAACGTAAATATAAGAGGGCTGTAAATTCAGGAAGATGTAGGGAGAAGTTCAAATGGAAGGAGAGGTGTTACCAAGAGAGTTGGCTAGCATAGGGCTTGTGCTAGCAGCCTGAAAGAACTTGGGGGACAAATGTGATAGCATTGCAGAAACTGAGGAATAAGGAAAAAAAATCAATCTATTGAGTTTAAAAATAACAGAAAGAAAATATCTGCTGGCACAATGATAAGTTTAGAAGAAAATTATTTTTTTATGCTTTTAAATCTTAAGGTAAACGACAGTTTCTAATCATGGACAGCTTAAATTTCTGTGATTATCAGACAGCATAATGAGAATGTTTTTGATAGTCAAAAAAGTACTGATTTTTTTTTTCAGTATTATGTCCAAACTCTTAGTTGTGTATCTTCCTGTGTCAGTAAATTCTTGGGAGACAAATAAGATTTCTACTCTTAACACCTTTTCTTGTCAGCCAAATCAATATTAGAAAAGTGTATTTAAATTTGAGGCTAAGCTTTTAACTTTAACAATGTATCTGAAGAATACTCCATTTAGGAATTGTTCTGGTTCATGCTCTTGTTTTTCTATTGCCCTGCAGACTCTGCAGAACTGTTTCCTTCAGCCTTAGAACTGCAGACAAGGACTCTCTTTTTTTCCTGTTTCTTCTCACCTTGCTGTCACATTTTGAAGACATGAGTAAATTGCTACTGCAGTCACATTTACAGAAATTCTTATTTTAAATATGAACTATTTAAAAATTAAAGTTGGATTTTAATTACTTCCAACAACAAAATCAAGAGCTTGTGTGTAATGGGGGACTGGAGAGCTGGAATATGATTTAATTTCTAGTCATAATTTTAAACCTGGATTGATAATTTGCATTTAGCTTTCTAAAAAGGCACTGTGTATGAATTGCAAGAGAGTTGCAAAACAAATATCCCTGAATTTTTAAAAACTCTTCTTGTGTGCTTCTTTTTCTAGAGTCAGCTACCAGATTTCACCCAGTCCACTTTACAGTTAGGTATTGCTATTGCTAGTATTGTGCTTAATTGAAGTTTCTTACACTGTTCACAGTTTTTCAGGTTTCCTTTATTGTAGAGAGTATGAAGCAAGGTGGCTTTGAACTAAGATGCAGATGCTAAGGTAATGACCTATAACAAAGAAAAACTGTTCAGGTTTTGTCAAAGTTCTGAAGACCCAGTTTTGCAAGGCTCAGTACAAAAGGGATGCGCTGGAATCAGGAAGTTGGGCTCAGTCATGCAGGACACACAGCTGGCACAGAAACAATGAGAAAGCATTTGTTGGCATCATAATTAAGGAAAATGATGTAAAACAAGGATTTTGGACAAGGATTTAAAGATATATTCCCAAATGTGTGTTAGGAGCTTTCCCACAGGAGGCGGACCAGGAGAGAGAGAGTGTAAATTTGTTTGTTTTGAAAATCAAACAGGTAGAGTGACAGAGACTGGCATCATCAGTTATCTGATGGCATGAATCAGCCTCTTGATACTGTGATAGATAACAGGAAAGGTGTGTATAGACTCCAAGGATTTTGGAAGGTCAGTGGGAAGGATACATAGGGTAAGTAATGTAAACAAGATCAATCCAGGCTGTCATACAGCGCACCTTCCTCTTTGCAAAAACTGGTAACTACAGAGGAACAGCAACATTATCTAGCATACTAGGAGCAAAGGCTAAGTTGAAATGCTCATTTTCTGATCCAGTTCTTTTCCTGAAGCTAAATGACAAAGATGGACCTATAAGCAAAGAGGAGGAAAAGAATTGCAGTTGAAAACATCCTTCTCTGTCTGCTTGCAGGGAACCTGTAAAAATTGGGGAACTGGGATATCCTATGACACCTATGTAGCAAAAAGGGCATGTTACCATTTCAGAGTGTGCAGTGCAAGGGAGAACAATCACGTGAGCATGTCCTAGGAGAGCACGTAGTGTTTGGCAAGACAAGGGAAGAGGCGCAAGCTGTCAGCCAGAACTGGTAAATCAAGAAGGATAAGAATGGAAGTAAGGCCTGGGATTTAGTGGTTAGTAACTCCAGTCAGGGCTGTCCCAATAGGAAGCCGGATAAGTAAACATCACTAATATGGATGGAAGGATGTGATATTTAGATAGGCTCAATGGAGAGACTTGTCTCCCTGGCATTTGCAGTAAAGTGCAAAATAAAAGGCAGTTTTGCCACCACACACAGACTGGGACAAGTGAGGTATTTGTACCCACTGAGTAAAAGTAAGGTTGGTATTCCCAGTTCATAAGGAAATTGGAAAGCTTAGTACAGTTGCACTCGTTGGGTTTTTTGCTTGTTTTGCTTAGCGCAGCCCTGCGCTATCACTGAATTCACTGTTCTGTGTTAAAGGTGGAGCTCAGTCTGATGGAATTATTGCCATCCTGATCTGTATATTAATAAAGATATATTAATTTGGTGGGTCTAGGCTGCAAGTTTCATCCAGGATTTGTGTTTTTCAACTAATGTCAATTTGAATGAAGCATGAGTCTGTACTTAAGATATCTTATTGCTGTTTCCCGAAAGTGTAAAGGTTACATTTACTCCTAATGAAAAATGACGACATGACTCACATTGCTGTTTTGGAGAGTATGAAGAAGAAATGCTGTCAGTGATGAAGAACTTTTTGAGGACAAGAATTTCATCAGATGAATGAAAAAAAAACCAAAAACCCAAGAGGGTAAATGATTGAAAAAGCTTGCCTGACTTTCACTTGGAGGTATACCCAAAGAATATGGAAAACATCCCTCTGGAAAAACAACAGATTTTAACAATGGTTGCTGTATGAAGGTCTTCGAAGGATAAATCACACTTTGTATTTATACAGGAATAAGCTACACAGCTGGCATAAATCAGTGTTTTGTAGGAGCTTTTGAAGATAACACTGAACTGTACTTGTTTTAGGATTTAGCCCTTTATTTCCATACTGTAGAAAACATGGGTTTTAGTGATCTTAGTCAAACAAGCAGAGCCATACAAGAGTAAACAGGTTGGTAATCCGAAATCACCTTAGGGCCTCCTTCTGCTCTCACTGAAATCAATGTCTGAATTCCCATCAGTTTGAGTGGGATATTAAAGAAAGAAAAATAGTTCTAATATCCATGTTAATGTATTTGCTAAATATGTGAATTAATCAGCAGCTTGGTAAACTGGTTCAACAGCCTGATGCATTTGCTGAATCAACCTTGCCAAAACAGATGCACCATCTCTCTTGTAGTTTCTAAAACACTGTTAAAACAAAGCAACATTTTTATAAGAATAAAGTTGTAAGTTGGTTTTGCTGTTACATGCCTTCATCTATGCTCAGGCAAAACTACATAGAGCAAGATGCTATGTATCTCTAGTGCACCAAAATTAATTTTCGTATAAACTCTATTTATGGCAGAACTTCTAGGTAAAAGGAGAAGAAGATAGTCTTACTCTTTGACCATGTCTTGAACCATAATACTGTGTATGAATTGCAAGAGAGTTGCAAAACAAATATCCCTGAATTTTTAAAAACTCTTCTTTGTGTGCTTCCTATTCTAGGGTCAGCTATCAGATTTCATCCAGTCCACTTTACAGTTAGGTATTGCTATTGCTAGTATTGTGTTTAATTGAAGTTTTTTACATTGTTCACAGTTTTTCAGGTTTCCTTATTGTAGAGAGTATGAAGCAAGGTGGCTTTGAACTAAGATGCAGATACTAATGCCAGCTGTGTAGCTTATTTCCGAGGCAAAGTTTGTGCTTTGTCATATTTGTAATTCATATGTAGAAAAAAATGTACAGAAAACAAGATGAAGACAGACTTCTGTTTTGTTGAAGTCATTAAGAATATTTAGTCCAACCCTTACAGCCAACGACAGGCTTTCAGAAATGCTGAAAGGATTAAGGTGCTAAATATCCATGAGCTTTCTTCACTTTGGTACCTTGGGAAGACCTCACCTTTATTACTCACATTTACTGCTGTTTTTGTGAGCCGTTTTTACGTTATTGGAAACAGGTAGTTTTAATACTGGTATTTCAATAAGATCCCCTTTCGTTGCTTAGTTTTACCCCCAATGCACTTTGTGCATTGCACAAAGGGTCTTGGAGAGCAACAAAAGGGTGTTCACCATCTTCTCTCTACCATAGTCAATAACTGGGGAAAATACAAGCGGGTGGATTTTTTCTGTTAAAATGTGTGTGGAGTAGAGCATTTTGCTTGAGGTGAAACTTCTAACACATGGGAACCCCAAGAGATGCTGTTCAGGCTGTAAACTCTGCATGCACACAGGCAGTTTTGTTTCTTCACCTGGTGCTCATTTACATTAATCCCACCCTATATATATGGTTCCTTTCTAAACAGGAGACGGAAAGCAACCAGGGTGGCCAAAGTCCATTAATAGCTTTACTGAACTGACTGTTGAGTGCCAGAAGTGAGAGTTTGCTTGGATACACCCCAGTATACCTGGAAGCAGTGTATGCCCCTCACTGCTTACTTTCTTTTTAAGGGCTGAACGTGTGCAGCTATGTTTAAAGTAGGGAAAGGAAACTGGAAGGTTCAGGCAATTTTATTATGGGACACCCTAGCTACAACCACTACGTTGATGTCCTGTTTTGGAACCACGGCAACCCTGCCTCACCTTCATACTGTTGCTTTAGCAGAGTTTTGGGATATTTGAGTTGTGCTGACAGTGATTTTCTGTTGTGCTGGCCCGGTTTATTAAGGCAGTATGTGTCATAAGTGTGGGTCAGCCCTTACAAATCTGCCTCTCTTGGTATTTCACAACAGTCTGCAAAGGTGTTGCTCAACCAGAGTCCCAGCCCTGCAGCCATGATGTACAGAGGTGTTGAATCTCCTGAATCAGATGTGAGCCCTTAGGCAGTGCTGGCTGCAGCTGAGCTGTGTTCATACTGCAGCTCCTGCTGCTGAATGATGATATCTTTTTTGACTGTCCTTGCAGATGTTTCCAAGTGCAATGTTTTATTTGTGCATCAACAAATAATCTGATATTTGCGAAGGGTTTGTATCTAGCCATTGAAGAATAATAAATGACTGTTTAGGTTGAGCTGAAATTTTGCAGCCTGATTCAGTTACAGTGGTGACTCACTTAGAGTTGGTTCTCACATGATTCACAAAGTGTATGGGTGACTCAACCCACAAATTTACTTAGCTCCCATGTTATTTTCCCTCTCAGTGAAAAAAAAAAAAGGTTATAATAAATAATCACAGCAAACTTTGACTTACCCTGAGGTAAAATAAATATGTATGTTGAAAGGCTGCATATTTGTAACAGTAAATTATTTAGTAAGGTAAGGATGAAATAATAGGATGTAGGAATTGTTAAACAAGAAAGAAAGGTGACATGCATTTCTATTTGCTTTTGTTGCATAGCAGAGATAAAGAAAGGAAGAATAGTTTCTTTCTCTATGATATAAGATGCTCAAAGAGGCTGTTTTGACATCCTGTTGTAGCCAGCCAATTCTTGGCATTTGTTCTCTGAAATAAGCAGATTTAGATATGTCCATGTCTGGTTCAGACATTTTAAAGTGATGTCAGTTCAGAAAATGTGAGGTTCCCAGGTTCTGAACTGGGTCTTTGTAGGATGCGGTAGGCTAGCACAGCTAGTCCTGAAGGACCTGAAGCAGGCTGTCTGAAAAATCAGTTGAGTTCCTTCACAAAATCAAATTCACAAAGGTAAGAAATTCAGTCTCAGCAGGAACTACAAGAAGTTTTTCTTCAAAAGGTGCAGCTACTGTCAGTGTTTCATAACCACATGCAGAGGCACATAGCTGTAGTGTAAATACAGTCTAAATTACTCTGAGTTTGGAGTTAGGTGAAAACATCACCATATCCTTTTTTCTGCTGTCCCACAAGAATAGAAATATCTAAATAAGTACGTACCTCTGAGCTTTATAGCACTGAGTAACTAATCACCCTCCCCTTCATAAATGAAACAACAAAGAATCTGGAAAATGAAGAAATTCTGCCCTGTCAGCTGACTTGGTCTTTTAAAAGTTCATTAGCAAGCAGAAATGTTTCTGTACCTCACAAAACTCAAATGTCAATAATATCCATAAATTAAACTTCAGAAGTCCATATTTTGCAGGAATTAAATTACAGGGAACAAAAAAATGCATGGTTTGAAAGACTCTGGTGAGAATTCTGAATTCTTTGAAAAGACAGTTCTTTTGTAGATTGTTGGATAGATGTGAGGAAACTGCAGCATGGTTCAGGTATGGCAAGACATTTCTGAGAAATAAAATGGATGGTACTGGCAAGCTTCCAAATACCAGGGCCATAAAAGATAGCCCTGAGATAGAGTACCTTGGAACAGTGACAGGATGAAAATATGCAGCTAAAGGACTTCTGTGCTAGAGAGAGAAGAACAAAAAGGCTAAAAAATAACCACGGAGTGTCACGTGCTGAACCACTGCAATGCAAAGACCAGTGGAGCATTTTTGTGACAGGCAGAATGCTGTTCTTTTATCACCAGGTTTGCCAATCAGCCACAAGCTGTTTCAGGCCTCTTTATAGAGAGTGAACCAAATACTCATGTTAATTTGAACTTTCCCTCAGCTAAAGGAGAAGGTAAAAGGATGGCTTTGTGCTCAAAGCACAGAACTGGGATTTATTTATTCTGCTGCAGTCTCCTTGTGCAACCTTAGGCCAAGTTATTAATCTCTTAATGCCACAGCCTCTCCATTTGTAAAATACATGGTACATGTCACAATGGCTGTTTGAGGCTAAATTCTTTAATGTTTGTGAAGTGATTTTGAGTGGGCAGGACAATTACTAAATGCTGCAGTGCAGCATGCAGGGTTATGCTAATTAGTGCCTTTTTAGACACTGATCCCTTACTGTGTGGAGACTAATACCACAAACTGGTCCAATTTTAGTCTATGATACCTTTGACCTTACTCGTTCTGAGATTGGTCTGGAACAGAATAATTTATTTTTGACTTGGTGGTTATGGCAATTGATGAAATAAAAATTCCCCAAACCATTCCTTGAATACCCTGCATTTACTCTTCCCTTAGGCTCTGCAAGCTGGCTTGTCAAAAAGCCTGATTTTTGGAGGCATAGTTTTAACAGTTTAGGCATAGAATAGCCTAAAATAGCACACTCCCAGTGGAAGAATCTGTGAGAGGAAAGTGTATCCTACAAACAGATATTGGCAGAAGACATGTCATGAAGTGGCTCATTCCATAAGCACTGCCTGTCAGACACAGAAACCCCTTTGCACATACTGCTCTGACCACGTGGTGCGGTGTGAGGCCAGGAGCAAATGTATGCTTTGATAGTTAAACTACAGCTATGTTTTTCTAAACAATTATGTGTTTAGCATTTGCAAATGTATTTTCCTATTAGGACTGCTGGTAGATCATGTATGTATATGTATGTTATATATAACATGTCTGTTCTCCTTATTGCTGAGCCCCCATATAAAAACCCGTGTGGTTCTTTGCTGGTATGGTACAGCAAATGCTTTTGCTTTTTCTGTTGCTGTAAACAGGCTGTTGTGACTGATACTTCTTTTCACCATATGTCCTGAACACTCCCAGTTCATCGTTACATGTAATTTCCAGGATGCTTTGTAGGGTGTGTATGCCTCCACCCCATTTCAAAATCAATGTAGCTCTCAATGGATTGACTAATGACTTCAAGGTGTTACTTAGCATGCTGGTTTTGGCTGACAGTGCTGCTAAACGAACAGTTGTTTGCTTAATGTGTCTTTCATGGTTCTCATGTGAAGTAACTTATTCAGAGGAATTGAACATGTTAATGACTTCAGGTCTGCTGGTAAGCATTTATCTGACATGCTGCTGAGACCAAGAAGGAGCATGACCCCAACTTGGTGCCCTGAACAATGATAATTTTGCCTTGTTTCTTTAGCCATACCCTGTGTTTGTATTGTCCTCAAACATTTTGTTATGCTGCTCTCATCATTCCTACATCCATCAAGAATCTGTAGAGTAGGAGTGGGTCGGTGGCAAGAACTAAAGGAAACTGTAATGAACCTGTGAAGGTGTTGTGCTGATACAGTGTATAAGATGTTGTAATTCTGTCCCACTGTGAGGATCTAGGACTTATGGGACATTTTCCTTCATTTGTTTTCATTTATGTTGTTGTGTAGACCATTCTCAACCCTCTTTGAGGCATAGGATATGCAGCACCAAAGAGAAATTGCTTATGCACAGCAAAATGTATTTGCTTGTTATTATAGTGGGTGGACATGCCTTATTATTCACCTGTGATGTGTTGACCTTCCAGAAGGTTTACTTGGCATTTCAGTAATAGCATGTGTGTGGTACAGTACTGAGTGTGGTCAGGAATGGTGTCTCTACTAATCATTTTAATGAAAGCAATCATGTGGAGGTGAACAGAAACTGAATTTAAATTGTAAACATGAAAGAAGTTAAACTACAAGAAAGTGCATTCTTTGAGCATCTCTCACATCTGACTAGCTTTCTGTATGAGGTGGTTGTCAGACTTTGTCATATGTGCTGCATTGCTGGGCTGTCCTCATCATCTAGTAATGTATTGCTATTGGGAATATAGCTGGTGTGAATGACTTTTTTTCTCTTGATAGCTGGTGGAATTGTTCATGTTTCCCTTAGCAAATAGCAGGCTAGCTCTTACTTTGATAGACCTATGGCAGCAAGCTGTGTGATTAGTTAGGTGCTGAGGGAGAGTTTTATATAAACATTCTCTTGAGGTTCGTAAGATGTCTTCATGCAAATTTTTGTAGCTCCACAGTGGCACAGACAAAGTTTATTCATGTGCATATCATAGAATCATAAGAGTATCCTGAGCTAGAAGAGAGCCAGAAAGGTCATCGAGTCCAGCTCCTGGCCCTGCACAGGACACCCCCCAAGAATCCCACCATGTGTCTGAGAGCATTGTTCAAACGCTTCTTGAACCTCTGTCAGGCTCAGCACTGTGACTGCTTCCCTGGGAGCCTGTTCTGGTGCCTGGCCAGCCTCTGGGTGAAGAACCTTTTCCTAATACCCATCCTAAGTCCCCCTGACACAGCTTTATGTTGTTCTTTGGGTCCTGTTGCTGGCCACCGAAGAGCAGAGGTCGGTACTTGCCCCTCCACTTTCCGTCATGAGGAGGCTGCAGACTGCAATGAAGTTCTCCCCTCAGTCTCCTCTTCTCTGGGGTGACCTCAGCCATTTCTTATACAGCTCCTCCTCTAAACTGTTTACCATCTTCGTGGCCCCCCTTTGGGTTCTCGCTAACAGATTTTTATCTTTCTTACATTGTGGTGCCCAAAACTGCACACAGCACTTGAGGTGAGGTAGCACCAGCACAGAGTGATGTAATGCACCTTCTCAAACATATGTCCTTTTTGGTAGCATAATGCTGTAAGTTACAGTTCCTGCCTTTTTTTCTGCTCATATATGTAAAGTCTTTTAATTAATCTGGAAGCTGGAGTTGAGAATCAGTGTTTGAATTAACATTGGCTGTGCCCTTCTTTTCACCTCTCAGTCTGAGAGTATGATTGAAGATGCTGTGTTGATGCATATCTGCACTCAAATCTTCCATGAGTCAAGAAAAAGATAAAGAGATCCTGATGTAACTCTCTCAATGTGTAATGTGGTCCCTGTGGAGAGCAAAAGATTATTGACATTGTCTTTACTGCTGATGGATGCCTGTGATGAATGTCCACATAATTTATTTTACTCTTGGTGTCAGTCTCAGCAACTTAGAAGCACTTCAGGGTTATTTTTAGTATACATAGCTGGATCTTCTTTATGGGATCTGGCCATAGAGGTCTCATTTGTCATGAGGGCAGATCTTAGTGGTGTGTTGTTATTTGGACTATTCTTGTGTGTTTCTATGTGTTATTTTTATGTTAAAGAGAGAATTTTGGTAAAAACAGCATGATGTTGCAGAAAGGAATATGTTTGCACTGCATGAGTCCAGATCAAAGCATTCTTTTATAATGTCTTGGATTTTAAATTAATTTTGATTTAGTAACTGCCTTTTTGTTCTTGCATGCACTTGATGGCCAAGTTTCTTCTCCAGCTGAGTACTGAACAATGCTGGTTGGGGTTGTGCTAGGCCTTCTGTTGCAGCAGTGTGCTGTGATGCTGGCACAGGCAAACCATTTGAGTGTCCTCACTGCCGTGGGCACAGGATGCTCTGTTTTCCTTTGCTCCTTTGGTCAGGTGTCATGGGGTAAGGACTCTACACTCCTGCCTGGCTCCTGCAGCAGTCTGAGCATCTCTGATGACATGCTGTTGGTCTTTTATAGTCACTGTGCTCCTTTGGTACCCAAGTATTACTGAATTTTTCCCATTTACAGCTGGATGTTGTGGTAGGTGATCTTTTTTCTCCGGGTGCCTTTGAAAACTTCATGCTATCACCTGGCAGTGCATGGTTTTTTTTCTTATTTTTCTTCTTGCCACAACTTGCGTCTGCTGAAAGTAAATGTGCCAAACTGGCTTTGCTCTTGGAAGAAGTAATAGTTCTATGGATTACTTTGCTTTGCTTAAGGGATAGTAAATTTTTTTTTTTTCATTTTATGTATCTGGTAAGTCCATTTTTACGTGAACATTTATTATTTACTTGGCTCCTGAAACAACATATATTCTGTAGGATTTCCAAGGTCTCTGTAAACTTTTAAACCTGTAAATTATTTGAGGAAGTGGACTGTTTTTTTTCTCAGTAGGCTCCTTTCTTTTGTGCCTTTCACAATGAATAGTGTCATGGTCTGGTGAAGGGCAGAATTTAGTGTGTGTGGTAGGGGAAGAGTGTCTCAGAAGAAATGGTACTTACCTCCTTTTTTTTCAGATTGTCATATTTTGACATGATTTTGTGATAGAAATGGCCTTTTTCTGGTTCAGAAAACGCCTAGCATTAAGGATGTGACAGATGTCCACCTCCTTTCTGACTCAGTGCTGTTGCTGATCCTCATTGCACAGCACAGTCCCTACCAACTGTAAGCTTGTTCTTATGAAGACCTGTCAAAGTTACAGTTCCCTAGAATTTAATGTTGCCTTGAGAAACAGAAAACTCCAATTATTGATTTTAGGGGGTTCCCAAAGTGCTTTTTGCCTTCTTAGAATATCTTGTCTATGTGATGACTTCCCTTTTCTGGGTATTTATTCTTCAGGTCATTCCAGATGTATTTGCTGTAAAGTAAGTGCTTTTCAAGAAACTGTGTTTTTGCCTGTATGGCTTAATGCTTCTTGTTCACTCAGCACAAATAAATTGAGGTGGTTTCCTGTCCCATTAGCTGCACTGTTCTTGCTGGTGTTATCACACTAATCTTGCATGTAGATTATAGGCTTCTGTAAACCTGATTCCGAAGTGATGAGAGAGTGGAGGTTTTTGCAAAACTCTTAACAAAAGTTATTTCAGATTTTCTGTTATCTTCTTGCTTTCTGGACAGAATTGTATACTTTGGTTTCATTCTCATTAAGTGTTATGCTGGTTCCTGTAACATGTTTACCTTCACCACTCACAGAGATAAATTTGACTGCAAGGTTCAGTTTTCCCTTTTGCTAGTGTGAGAAATACCCAGAAAATGAGTTAAATGACACTGAGAAGCTAATATCTCAATTTCATAGTTACTTTACTAAAATGAATTACTTGGATATTATGGCTTCAGACCAGGAAGCCTAACTGTAGTCAAAAGAAACTGAGATTATGCTAATGAAGTTTTGCTTGATGCCTTCTGCTTTGTATTAAAATGTTTCATAATTAATACATTCTATTTCTTCTTCCTTACAGGTAAAACGAGAAAAGCCAGAAAATTTACCAGATTTAGAAAACTTGGCGCAAGAAAAATTCCTTGAAATGGAGAGCAAGAACAGTGACTCAGATTTACAGAAGAATGAAAAATATATGTATTTTAAGGATCAACTTAAGGAGATGAAAAAACAATGTAAGTCTGATTTTTTAAAAAGGATTCTTTGAATGCTAAGTGGTAAGATCTGACTAACTGCCCTGAAATATAGAACTGCCATTTATGGCTCAAACTGATGTGAGTAGTCTTAAAAACTTATTTAAATTGATATCTGTGTAGAAAAAAGACAGCGTAATTACCTTGGTAGTTTTATTTAGACCCCACAGCTCCTGCTGTGTTTGAATACAAATATCATGAAAAACACTTTTTTTTTTTTTGTAAGGTGGGCTTTTTCATTTGAAGACCTTTTGCATTTATTTTCTTAATTGATAAGATCTTCTAAAAGGATTAGGTAAGCTGTTTTCATTTGTCACTTAAACAAATTGCTCCTGTTTCACAACATAGGATGTGTTGCAACACTAAGACCTTTGCTTTAATCGTAGAACTATATTGTTGGAAAATGCTTACTGTACGTGTTCTCAGGTTTACAGCTTCTGTGCACGCACCCTATAACACTGCAGATTACTAAAATCTGGCTTTTTTAAATTCGTGTAATTTTTCAAGTGTTAAAATTCTAAGTTATTTGTGCTTAAATTACCAGAAAATTTGGAGAGTAATCAGTTTGGTTATTTATGCAACACAACCAAATTTTCTACTTTTATTGCCCCACACATACAGCAGTCATTAAAATATCACTCTGATTACTGGTGCTGGGAAAGTTCATGGGCTCTGACACTATTTGTGTTGCTCTTCCCCAATCATGATTATGTTCTGAAATCATATTATTCTGCTTGCTGTCCCTTGACCCCTGTACCTATTCCCTCCCATCCTACATTTTGATTTCAACATAAACTGGTATCTCAGGAACTTCAGGAGTCATAGATTAATGATTTATACCATTGGAAAATGATAGTCTGGGTGCTTTCCTGTAGCTCTCCTTGAATTCTGAGGTTTTTTTAGAGCTCTATCCAAAACCCAGTGAAACCAGTGGAAAGAATTTTCCCACTGGACTTTGGATTGCTTCCCTATAGAGATTTATAGGACATGCTTGACAAGGTGAATTTCAGATCTGGTATCTCAAGACTCTCTAGGATTAGAGCTTGAAGGCTTAATGTATTTGTTTCTCATCTTCATGCATTTTAGCACTGATCTCTGAGTTTAATAGAGCTCTTGGCACTACTCTAAGAATGAACATAACAAGTTGCAGACCACAAAACAGTGTAATTTTCACTCCCTACATAACCATAAAATTATTACTGCCCCACCATTACGTTGTAATTTCTAATTTCCAGGTGTTTGTAACTAAGAAGATAAAAATCTTGATAACTGACTTTGGATTTACTTTCCACCTTGTAATTGCCTGAGGAAGGGGTGTATGCTCTAGTGATACATTAAGTTCAAGCTATGGGATAAAGTTCTAACTGGCCAACCTGTTGAAAAAAAACCCAAATTAAATAAACACAATAGAAATTATTCTTAAAAAAATATGAGGACATCATTCTGCTACTGCTGCCTGAAATCCAGACTTGTCTTATTAAACACTTGACTTGCAATATCAGCTGAGCTGAAGATCAGTAAAAATCTGTAAAAGACATTACTAGTTTCCATAAACTGGTGATTTACCTTTAAACATGTACATATGTACATGTGGTTTTGGTGGGGTTGTTTGGTACGAAGAAATTAAGGTCATCCTGTTAAATCTTCAGCATTCATGCTTTAACCAAGTTATCTGTATATTCTTTACCTTCTTCTGTTTGAGTTGTGATTTCAAAAGCATGAGTCCTACAATTCTGGCCTCATCTTAACAGCATATTATAATGTGTGTCTGCACAATGTGTCTGCAGATTTTGGGACACACTTTAAAACTGCTGGATGTGAGTTACATGTATCAATAACTTCATCAACAACTACTGGCTAATATTTTGTTTTCAACTATCAGCCTTGCCAGGTGCAACTTAGTTCACAATTCCTGGCTTGTTTCAGGAACATATACACTGTTGAGGTTCAGTTTTTAGCTTTTTTCTGGAATTTGATTTTATTGCTCAATTAGATAAAATATAAAAACTCCTGCCAAGTTTTCTCAGAGGGGCTTTCCTTTTTTGTTTTGGTTTTTATTTTTTGTTTGTTTGGGTTTTTTTTGTTCCCATCTTTTCTATCTCAAAGGAGCTGACGGGGTAGATACTAAAATGATTTGCCTTCCAGGATGAGTTACCAGTTGTGATCATGTATCTTTTATGCAGAGTTTGACATTTGTATTCTAAAACAGCTGAACAAGGAAATATTATATTCTCACATTGTCTTGCTACTTAGAAATTAACTAGGATTTGAAGGAGAAAAACTTTCTCAACACTGTTTTCAGGTATGGTGCCAAGTGTGAAGCAGTTAAATACAACCTTATTTTAACAGAAAATTAAGCTAATATATTTTTGCTTTTGATATTTGCTGCCACTGTGATGAAAGGAAGCTGCATGGTTGTTCCCTGACCCCTGACAGGTGACAGGCAGTGCCATAGGTAGCTCTAATACTCAGGGAGGAGAAGCAGGGAGGAGCTGCTGTATCACCTTCAGCTTGTCTTCCCTTGGCAGTTCTGTGGGAAGGAGACCTTCTTAGCTTTGAACTTCAGCAGCAGCCAAGGTGAAGAAATGAAATTGGGCAAGTACATCTCTACGGCAGTAAGGATGAGATCATGCCTCAGAGCAGTTTCTGTTCTGCTCATCGTTCAGGCAGTTTTCAGGCATTTTCTCTAAATCTGTGAGCCTTTATTATGCAGCTACTTCAGCTGGAGTTTGTGAAGGGATGAAAAATCTTCACCTCTGATATGTGTCAAAACACTGTCAGACAGGTTTTATGTGAACAGCAAGTGATTTTTCTGAAGTCTGTTTTCAGAACTATCTTAGTTTCCTAAATTCCCACTTCTTATTTTTAATGGAAAACATTTTCATTTTTCTACTCAAACCTTCTTAGACTGTAAGCAGTAGAAAAGAGTGTTGATTGATTTTTCCTTTTTTTTTAACCATTTCTTGTACCCCCAAGTGGCTATGTTATCTTTTCCTAATAACTGAGTACTTGGAGGAGTATTCACTAAATTTGGTAATACCAGAAAGTTCTAAATGATTGCATATGTGGTAGGGAAAATTTTTTATGTCCGTAATACTACATGACTGATGCTCTCCGTAGACATAAGGGTCCTGGATCTGCAAAGGGCTTAGTGATCTCCTTTTGATTAAGCGAAATGCTTAAGCAAGTTGCTTAAATTAAATTTCTTGAGTAAGTCCTTTGAAATGAGTGAGATTGCTGGCATGTTTCACTTCCTTATTGGAGCACGACCACAGTACAGAGCCTTGCAGGAGTGAGCCCATAGGAACTAAAGTATGCAGGAATTGTAACTTTGCATTTTGTATCTTCTGTAAGTTTAAGATCCCACCTTCTGTTTGAAGTTGTATTACTGAGTCTTTTTATTTCATGCCAGAATATATCTATATACATATATTTATACACACATACATATACAAATATCAAAGGCATCTATCTTTTGGCAGAAAGTATGAGAAATTTTCTCTTCACAGAATGAAACTAAGATCTGTCTTTATTCTCCATGTATTAGTTTAAATTTATGATACTCTGTACGGAGAGCAAATCAGAAGGTATAATCTCTACTCCTGTGACCCTAGTTGCCACTACTATATTTGCTGAAGGTTATTTAGTGTCACGTTTGGTGCACAAAGGATGACAGATTTCATAGCCCTTTTGTAGCAGTTGATAACGTGCACTTTGGAATCCTTGATAACTGTGGGTTCTGCAAACACACAACAGATGCATGCTTCAGTAGTGGTTTTGTGGAAAGTGCTAAGATTTGAGTGAATGACAATATTGCTGGTTATACCAAACAGTTTAAGGACTCGATTTGGCAAATGTAGGAAAGATAATTTTTTATTTATGGGGGACAAATAATTTTGAGACTCAATAGTAGTTTAGGCAAGTTTTTGTCACAGGAAACCAGTCACTGTAATGTAGTTTGGGAAGTAGCTACACTGCAGTTGTAATGATCTTTCTTGCATTCTCCACTGAAGAAAAGAAAGTCTCTGAGTTTTAAAAGGAAAAAGTATGTATTTTGCTAGGATGGATTTATAGTCCTTATCAATAAGCAAATATTTTGAAAGGAGAAGATTTTAAATTTAATGTTCAAGTAGATGCCATATGCCCTGTTGATACATGTATTTTAAGTTATGCATATGCTGAGAAATAATGATGTGAAAAAATGTTTTTTTAGGTACAGTTTGGGATAGAAAAAATGACACTGTGAAAGAAATTATCTTTAAATCTTTAAAACAGTCTATCACAGATTCCAGGAAGGACTAAGGTCTTTGATTTGCTTTTAGTAGGATAAGAAAACAAGCTGCAACAAGATACTGTGTATTATATTGCTTGACGAGTTTCATCCAATTAGTCCTCCCAACATCACATTGAGGTAGGCAAGTTAATTTTACTTCTTACCACACAGCAGTGGTGAAATTTGAGGAAATAGTTGAAGTTACTTGTATGGACTCACATAACTGATTTGCAGATCTGGGTTTCTCTTCAGTTGTAGTTGACTTCTTTGTTGGCCTATTTTTGTCCCTGTACTTAGCTCTGATGGCAGAGAATCATCTGAAAAGTAATGTTAGTGTATTTTGCCTTATATTTTCAATGTAAAAAAATCATTTAAAATCCCCTTACTGACTAATTATGAGAAAACAACTTTAGCACAAGAGTTGAAAATTCCAGCTGAAAGCGGGATTGGTGTTATGACAGTTCAGTGATGTGTGTGGGATATGCATTTTCATTTACGTAAAATCCCTTCCAGACAGCCCCTTGACTAGTAAAGAAATGAAAGAGGATCCAGCACTTGGGAAGGTCATTCAAAGTTTAGGAGACCTCGATTTAGGTCTTTGTTTTTTACTCTCTTGTTGTCTTAGAACAAGTAATTTAGTTTCAGAACAGATCACTGGGAGTTAGGTCCCTAAAAACTTTGTGGGTCTGGATGTATTCAGTTCTGGATGTATTATGTTTTTGAACTGTGCAAGAAGAGACCTGGACTTGCTCATATCCTTGGTGCTCTGGGCTGGTAGCCTATGGAGCAAAGCAGCCGTGTCCGATTGAGTGCAAAACATTCAATTGCCCTGCTTCTCTAGTGGCACTAAAGCATCATTATTATGTTTCTGTCATTTTTTGTGTTCAAAGAACTGTAGATAATAACCTAAGTGTGTTTTAGAGTGCCAGAGTAATGTTTTCATGGCATGATGCTGAGGGGGCAAACTGCAGTCCCAGAGGAGTAAAATGAGTATGTCAAGAGGCATTTGTGTGAGCTGGCTTCTGGGTAGGGCATAAGGACTAATCTGAGAAGAGCAACTTGGCATGGCTTTTCCTTTTGGGACTGTCCTGTCTGGGTATTTCCTGGAAGGAACTAGATGATTTGCTCAGGAGTGAGCTAGCCCACTTGTAGTTTTGAAGGATTAAGAGATGAGGGCCTGATAATGGAATGAGTTAAAGTTACTCTGTTTCACACAGTTTTTTGAAAGATCAGCTAGAGAAACAAACTAGATAAATGGGATGGTCACACAGTATAGCAATGGGAACTGTAATGGTACCCAAGAACAATATCCAGAGTGCAAAATTACCATCACAGCTATTGTCCTTGCTAGTTTGTGAAGACCAACTTCAGAATGAGTGAAACCATCAGAAGTTTCCTTCTGCAATCTGGAATGACTTTTCCAGGGTAAAAATTAGCAGGTTTTTTCTGCTAAAAATGGAGAAGCTCGCATTAACAGTAACTGTGTTACTGCATTAACAAAGAACATCAATTGCCAATAGACCTGGTGAGGGTTTCTTTGATGAAATGAATGCCTTTCTAATGAAATTGATCGAAATAAGAAGTTTCTTGCTTTGGCAGTTAGAGCTCTGACATGTAATTCAGAGTTAAAATGAAAGAGGAATCAACCCAACAACAACTCTTCTCCATTATGAGCAACCTAGAGTGTAAGAGACCTGAGTTTCAGTCTTGGTGATTTAAAATCAGAACTTGACTGACTCTTGGCTTACTAAGTGATTGACCTGTAACTCTGGAATCAGTCTCCCTCTCTCTCTGACCACAGTGTATTTAACTATATACATAAGAATGGCAACACCTGCAGAAGGAAATACTGAGAGACACTGACTTTAGCCCTATAGTAAAGCACACAGCTCAGGGAGGACGTATCTAAATCAGAAGGAACATCAGATGTAGGTCTCTTCTGTTATAAATATCTGCCCTTCTAATCAGCAGATGCTTGAGGATAAGATCTTATCTCTTTCTAGGTCTGTCATCTAATCTATACATATTTTTTTTAAGATCTACATTTTATTCCATTGCAAAAGTCTTTTCAGGATGTAATTCTTGGTTTTATATCAGCCTGGCTTTCAGGACAGCACTTGAGTCTATAAAATCTAGAAAGGAAATAGAGTGTTACATGGAAATAATTTTTATTATTATTATACACTTAGGGATAATACTTAGGTTAATTTATTGTTATTGCTATGGGACAATTCTCTCTTAACTGAGCACATTGATGGCTACAAGCATGGCATTTTTACTGTTCATGTGAATATATAGGTCAGGAAGGGAACTTCTAGATGCTGCTTCTATTCCCTTGATGTTGCATTCAATCACAAAATCTAATAAAATGCCATCTTAAAGTATATTAATTTTTTCTTCTTTGTTTCTCTTGGAAGGATGATGAAAAACCTTTAAACTTTGCTCAGATGGTGAGAAATTTTCAAGCAAAATAAGTCTGTGACCAAGTTTTTGCTCATTGTTCCTGTTCCAGCACTGTACCCTGGCTTACAGAGATGCTGTCCCTCAATGGAGTTTAGTTTGATTCAGTCAGTTCCTGTATTTCTTGACTCTAAGGTAATCCAGTTATGCAACATGGAAACTTATAAAATCTCATGTCTTGTGACCATACTTGAACTCATCAGAAATTTTATAAATTACAGATGAGGGAGAAGCATAGGGATAGATACTAAACCTTGCCTGTATCTAAAATTCAGAAATATTAAATAGATGTATTATACCCTATGGGAAATTTGCTTTCTGGTAATAAATCACCAGTGATTTCACTTAGAGTTTTCATTCACTTCTTTCCTGGTGTAGTAATACATACTATTTTGCAAATCTGAGCAGTGAAAATACAAGGGCTGCCTCTGTCAGCTAAGTACAATTTTACTTGCCATTATATCTGTTGCCCACTATTCATAAAGATTTAAAAGTCAGACAATACAAGTATTCCAATCTTTTTGCCATGAGTTTACAGTTTAAATTTTAAGTGTGATCACAAGAAAACAGGTGGAAAACAGTCCAAGGAGAAAAAAATGAAAGAAAGAGGAAAGAGAGAACATCTCAAGTGTTAAAATTTTTAAATGAGATGCTCTCATTTTGAAGTTAGTGTATTGAGGAGGAAGGAGAAAAATAAAGCTTAGTGGACCTTTAAAATTAGAGAACTTTATTTTATTTACTCTTTTTTTTTTTTTTTCTGTTACTTGAATATTTGTCTGGAGGGACAGTAGGTTTTTTCACTCTTTCTATATGTTAATTTCAGTCATTTACATGGTGGGACTTTGTGCCATCAGTATGCACGAGGATCAGTGGAAATACTAATTCAAGTAGAACTCTACTACTCCAAGTAATGCATCTGTATTGACTGCTGGGACAAAAAACATTTGAGGAGAAACAGGCAAGTAGTTCTGAGATAATGCTGACTAAGTAATAATCCATTAGTGCATATCACACTGCATGGTAACTTCAGAATACTCCTGTTCAGAGAAAGTAAAACTCGTGGTGTTTTTATGGGTCCTGAAACTATTTGCAACGTGGCTCTTTGGTGTGTCCTTCAGAAGTGTGGCAGGTTGAGGTAGATCTCGCTTTGTTAAGTGCCAGTGTAGGTCTGAAATGAGTAGAATTTCTCTTTTCCCTGATCTATACTTGCAACATATAATAACATGCAAAGTAGTAGTGTACAGCAAGATGATTAAACATCCTCTAATTCCGTTTCAGATGTTCATGTACACTGGCTGCTTACTGTAATTTTTGATATCCATATTATTTCATTTCCCTCTTAAAAGCTGTAGGCACCGATAAACTCACAGTAGAGCATGGTTTCTTTCCAACTTGAATTTTATGCCATTAATATACTGGAGATCCTCTTCACACTCCCCCAAATCTGTTAGATGTTGAGCTGAAATGGAGGAATAAAGCTAGAGAAGCACTAAAGGACTGCAACACGCATCTTTTAGGTCTGTGGACCTCAGATGCCGGATGCCTGAGCCTAGAGTTAAGTGTCTTGGCTCCCAGGAGGAAGGCTATTGCACACCTGCTTGAACAGCTTTGTTCAGTGACAAATCTGTTCTGTCAGCACAGAGTCCTTTACATCTGTATGTCGATCACAGTATTGCATAAGTTGACTAAAAATGTGCCAACTTTAAAGTAACACAAAGGTAATGAATCTCTTTTACTGTGAGACTGTCTGAGCACCTGTGCTTGTACTATGTAGCTGGAGAGGTAATGGACCATGGCTCTAATCTGTAGATTTAGGAATTTCAGGCTCTCAAATGATTACTGATGTTATCGGGAGCTGAAGTGCTAATTCTAAGTACTGTTTCTCAGAGATAACCTAAGAGATGTTGCTTTCAATCTCCATTAGCACAAAGTCAAAGAAATCAAACACCTTTGTTGGCATTTTGCACTTAAACAGGCTTGGAGCATTTGGATGTTTTGTCACAACTGAGGAGTGGTTTAAGTTGCCACCTTTCAACAGTTATTAGCTCTGATTTTAGACATAGCATCTGACTTTACAAGTGTGGATTGGTTTATCATGTCTTACCATCTCAAATGTGGATGTAGATTTGTGTTACCAGACTTGCAGTGAATGATTTTAGGATTAAAGACAAGTTGCTTAACAGGTGTTCCAACAGGCACTAAAAATACCTGTTGAGGGAGAGAAGCAGTTAATGGAGTGAGGGTGAGAGTGCTTATGTTTTATACCATAGACTTGTGACTACAGCAGTTTCCCAGGAAGTGATGCCAATAAATTCACAAATAAGCACCTAAAAAAAAGCCCTTATGAGGAAGCTGACATGTTTGACTCCTCTCTGGATCCTCCCCTGACTGGATTACTGGAGACTGGACAATACCAGGAAAACATTGCTGATGGCTTTCCCTGCCTCGTGCCCTCTGTAGCAATTTTCATTACTCATCATCAGAGTTAGGCTGCTGGATGGGATGGAATTTAAATCTGACATCACACCATTGCTCATAGGCTTTTCAGCAACCTCTTGGCTGCAGGCAGGTCTGCAGAGGGCACTCTGCAGTCCTTCAGTAGAAGCAAAATGCCACCATGTGCAGCTGGAAGTGGAAGGGAACTGGAGAGGACTGGAAGAGAGTGCATGGCTGTGTACTCCAGTAGTTAACTTGCAGAAGAAATGGAAAGAAATCTGGGTTCTGTACATCTCCATCATCACCTTCTCTTCTTCCACTTGAATGGAGCTGTGGCTCCTTTCAAGAGCCAGAGGTTGTGGGACAAACAATGTATTCTTAGATGTTCAGGCTGGGGCAGCTCTGGACAAGTACAGAACTCAGATCTTCAGATCCCTGGAGAACCTGGGCGAGACTTACTGGAGATAGATACCTTCAGGGTTAAGAGGCCAAGGAACAGAATTTTTTCATCATTTTGGACATTAGTAGTTTCCTTCAGTTCTTTGGATCTGGCCCACCCTTAGGTATTCTCTCTTGCTTCCTATTTGAAAGTTAAGGGGTCAATCCGAGACTTGGTGAAATCAAAAGAAGTTTGCAGGAAAGGCTGTTCATCAGATCTGTCTAAGCTCCCAGTATAAACTAAGTGGCTAGTTTATAGTCAGATAGGAAAACATGCAGAAAAACAATCCTTGCTTATCACAGGATGGAAGACTTCATGCAGAAGAGCTGAAGAGTTTCCTTCAAGGGGCAAAAAACGTAAAAGCTTTCTGATTGCTTTATCTGCTTCTACAATAAAAACAGTAATTACTGCTATTTAAGACTAATGAATAAATCACTGTATTAAAATGGGAACAAAAAAGTTTAACTAGCAATCATATGTAGTCATTTGGCAGCTCTGTTATTAGTGTGGGCAAAGTAAGCTATTCACCTAACCTTTGCTGCAGCATCCATCACTTTGGGTTTTTTGTGGGTCTTTTTTTTTTCCTACAACGCAGATTGAATTCTTCTTTATTGATCTCCAGAAGAGTTTCGTTTTGATATCTACATCTGTTTTGTCAGATGTCTGCATTAGCTGGGCTCATATTCCACAATTCCACAAATACCTGCTCACCTAAGAAAACATGGCTGTGTAGATTGCTGCACTGAAATCGTGCCTGCATATGGGTTTTGTCACATCACAGCTATGTCATGAACAGATATTTTCCAGCTCTGTTGTACTCTCATCACCACTCCTCTCATTTTAGCTAACTGCTCCCCAGCCTCAATCAGCATCCTTCCTCCTTTTTCTGGAGCTGCTTTCTCTTTTCAGGTGATGCCACAACCTCCTTCCTCCCTTCAGTCCTCCTCTTTGGCTTTAGCTTTGCCAGCTCCTCCATAGAAGTGTCACAGAACATTTTACCCATGATGGATGTACTTAGATTCAGAAGTGAGGCCTTCCTGCCAGTCTTGTTTTGTCCTGAAAAAATACTTCATTATCATGCTTCCAGCTCAGCAGTGTATGCAGCACAAGCTGTAATTTAGAGGAAAGTAGTGACTGTTGACCACTAACATAACAGTGGTGTACTAGGTATGGCTTTACATTTTTGTTAGACTTGGAAAAACTAGTAGCTGAGTGAGTCATGAAACCCGGTGTAGCAAAATTCAGTTGTAAATGAAAGAGGAACTTTTCCATATTCTTAATTTGGCTTAATTCCTGTGCCTAATGGCTGTGTATATACCATAAACATTGTGAAGGAGCAACCATGGAAACACTTGTTTTCTTGCATTGCTAAATTTACTCAGGGTTGAATATTAACACAGCGCCTGGCATTACTTTAAAAGCAAAAATAGCTAAAGCGTGACTCACTATGAGTCATTTACTGCTAGTCCTGCTATACTGCCTAGAGCTTGACATTGAATAAGTTGGCAGCCTGCATTGCTGCATTTTTTTCTAGGAACTTTGAACACATTTCATTCTTGTGAATTCTCTTGTGCAACAATATTGAACACAGCAATGTGTTTATTTTTCCTCCAAAGTCAAATGAATCAGAAAATGGTGAAACAAAGAGTATTTTTCTTGGAGATTCTGGAAGAGATGGATTCTGAGAATTATTTTTTTAGCTGCAATAATGAAATGATTGCATGGATGTTAAAAGTTAATTACATTTTATTCAGATTATGTAAGATATATTTTATATATATTAAAATAATTTTCTTGTTATTATTGATTTGCATTTTCAGCAAAGGCATATGTGGAATCAGAAAGCTAAGCCTGTAGGCTGAGAATGTTTTCTCTTGAGTTGGCAAGGGTTTTGTGCTGGGAGAGTAGACAGCTCTGAAGGGGCAGACAAAATGAGGCAGCTGCGTTCCTATTGGCCTCTGTATGTAAAAGGCACACCCTAAATATGGTGCTGCGTATTTGACAGTGAGTAGCCTGTTGGCTGACTGTGGAAATGCTAAAAAGATCAGCTGATTTCAGTCAGATGGGAAGGGGTAATGAGAGAGGGCTGAAACCAAAAGCAACTTGCTGAGGCAACCATGTGATGAGATCCTGAAATGGCAGAGCCAAATACCTCTCTTCATTATGATAAAATTTTGGTTCCACCTAAATGTTATTTCTAACTAAAAGCCACTTCTTAGAACAATAGATAAGGGAATTCTTTAATATTTTCCATATTTTTTTCTACTTAAAAATATTGCTATGATAATTGAAGTAAAATCTTATGCTATCAGCATGCAACCTTCTGCATGTGTTCAGAGCAGGTACCAAAAATCAAACTAAAATATTAATAATGTAAGTTCAAAACAGCTACAAATGTAAAATCCCACACCCCTTGGTATGGAGAAAAAGCTTCCTATGTATCTCTTCCTTTAACTACAGATTGTGGTAATAGAGACTGTAAGTTACATTCATGTGTACATTTAATAATATGTGCTGTGCAGGATCTTTGTAAGCTAAAGCATTTTCTCTGTCTAATCTCTTAGAACATCAACTTCAAAAATTTCTCTTGAAGTGGTTTCCCTATTAAAAAAATCTCATTATGATGACTCAAGAGAGAAATAAGAATGATTAATTAAGCTTAACAGTGACATCCTAAGCATTGTCCTGATATGCACTCTTCTTTCTCATTTCAACATGAATTTGTGATCACTGCACTGAAGACTTCTCTTTAAAATTGGTCAGTAAATTTAATGAAATAAGTTTAAAGTATTTCTTCTTTGTTTTCCTGACTAACAATCATACTAAAAATGATACTATGTTATTTTCCCAAACATAGAATAAAAAAATTATTGTGTTATGTCAAACAGTATAAAGTGGGAAAGGATTTTGATTTTTTTTCAGTGTTACCTCTTTGACAGTGACCCCCAAATCCCTGTTATTAAAATGGTTTCAGTAGTTACTCATGGTATATGCTCTTTAGCAATCTCTTAGTAGCTACTGAATAGGCTGTGCCTCAGCCCCACCTCCAGACATGTTAGGCAGAATATAGACATGAGAATTTATGATAGGAGTAAGACTGTGCCTTTTAAAAGACAGCTCTGTGTAGGAGGTTTTCTGCTCAGAGGATCATCAGAAAGATTGGAGCTGCCTAAGGCATGATATCTCTTGGGCATCTCTGTACACGTCGTGTAAGTAATGTCTCTATTAAGCTATAGCAAATTATTCCCCTCCCGTATGCAGTGTTTCTGTGCACATGTTCACACGTTGACAGAGTAAGGGCAAGGCAGTGGAGTCTCTAGGACAGATCACAAGACCATGTGCTGAGTTCTAGATTTACACATGGAAGCATAGCCTAGAACTTAACGAGAACTTTATTACAAAGTATTACCTTTTTTTCCCATAAATACATATGAAATACTCTGTTGAAATGAAACCAACATCCTGTTACGTGTGCATCTTAAAATGACAAGTGAAAACTCTCAGTTCTCAAATCACTTGCTGTTTCAGTTATGAATCCAAGATGATTTTCTTTAATCTTGTCACACGATAGAGCAAACAGAACACATTATAGAAAGCTGTAAATCATGCAGAGTGCTGAGAGAATTCATACCCACTTAACCACTGCAGGCTGTGAGGATGAAGATCTTGCTGCATTCTTTCCCTGAGTCTTGAAGTGTGCTTCAGGTGTAGTATAGGCACCATGGTGTCTGTGAGCTGTCAACAGAAAAGTGACAGGAATTTTGGACTAACAGATTAGGTTCTGTGGATATGTCCAGGTCCTGCACTGCTTTCAACAGCAGAGTAGAGGCTTTTTTCCCCCCACCCTTCTAATTGATTTTATCAGGTACATCTAACCTGAGGAACTCTTTCATATGTAATGAATGGATAGGATGCTTAGGGTGTAATTCGTTATTCCCATAGAGTTGTGAATAATATAGTTATTACTAAACAAATTTGCCATTAAATTACTTGCACAGCATGAGCTACACATGGCCAGAAAAAACTGCTCTTTGTCTATTGCACTATTTTTATGTGACTGTGCCCTATTAGAACCAACCTTTCTGACTAAGGTTGTCCTATGAGCCTTTAATCTTAAAAATAGCCCTTTTTTGCTACAGTTTGTCTGAGGTTGATTCACAAGCATAGTCATACAAGATCCAGTGGCATCACTGAACTGTTAATCACTGTCACCTTTTGAAAAGAGTCTGAATGTTAAAATGCTCATTTCTAAACAGCTGCCAAGTGTTTTCCTTTTTCAAAAGCCATTAGTCTAGCAGATTTCTTTGCCTCTGTTTTTTGTTTCTAACATGCTTAAAATCTATGGCAAGCCTTTTATACTTCTGGTAGCAGGTGTATCTGTGATGTGTTAATGGACAAATTTGTCCTGAGATTAACTACAGATCAGAAATGACAAACAGATGTTTGCAATTGAGGAGATCTTTGAAGTCATTGGCGTCCTTTGTCTTGGGGCAGTCAAGTCACCAAAGACAATGGGAGTGAAGGCACAGGCTTTTCACTAAACAAGCTCAAAACTCCTCCTTTTAGGCATAACTACCTTGTGTATTTCAGATCAATTGTGCTATTTGAGGAAATTAAGATACTGGAGGTTAACTTGCTGCATCAACACTGCATATTGCAAAGCTAATTTCCTAAATCCACATTTAGGAATCTAAGTCTGGAGCCATATTTTTAGTTTATATATATTAACTTGGAGCATCTCTTTAGCTCCCTCATTGAGAAGTTTGATTAACATCTTTATTATGTTGTCCTCTGTAGGATGGGGAAAGTCTGCACCTCAGGATGAGTGTCTACAGACGTGTGCAGACATATTGAGTTCCTCTGCCTGCCTTGTCTCTACATCTAGTCAGGCCAGTGCCATGCAAATGTGGCTATGCAAATTCTCAGTCAACCCTAGTCTCCATCAGTTCAACCAAGGGTCTGGGCAGAGGACCTCTGTTTACACCCACCTGTGTAGAGTGCCCTGAGATTCGCCAGAATTCCAGAGAACTGAGATTGTAATTAGAACAATGTGCTCATACTTCTGCTTATATAGATGTCTCAATGTGTGGGTTAATTTGCTTTTGCTGCTTGTTCCTACTGAGCAGAGGTGAAGCCTCTGCTTGAGACATCAGCATGATTAATATTCCACTGAACATCTAGCTCAGCATCATTATTGCATTTTTTAGGTGGGTAAAAATAGGTAGCCAGAACAGAGAAGCTTTTAATAGGCTGTGAGCCTCTTGACATACCTCCTCTTTAAAGAGAAACACAAAAAAAGAGAAAACATTCTGTATGTAGGATGGATGAAACATTCTAAAATTTCTGGAATAGAAGTGTTTCGTGAAAAAGATCATGCTTGCAGTTTGGGTATTGTTTTAGACCTTAGTGAAATACTACAGAATGTGAATCAGTTGATGGTTATCTGTGATGAGCAGGTAAACAAAAGATGTATTTCCCAATGGGGTTTTCATATGATGGTGACAAACTCCATTGCACAACAATGGTCACATTCCAAAGCTGCAACCAGGTTCTGGAGGGCTTAATTTCACAACTGCTTACTGTGTCCTATTGCATTACAGTGACCTTTCAATAAAAAGGGAGATTGCTAGCTTTTTTTTTTGGTTTTTTGTTTTTTTTTTTTTTTAAACTTAAAAACTCATTGACTATATAGTGCACTACCCTATTTTTACATAGCAAATTTGTCCTTGACATTTTTAAACTATGTCATCTAGAAAAACATTCAGAAGCTTTTGTGTTTTTTACCTTTTTGTTAATCTCTAATGTGCAGATCTACTTAAGGTTTGCATTTATGTTGGCCATACAGTTAATTGTAAAAAAATAATTCTGATATTGAGTGACTGACATTAAAAGTGTGTTTTCCTGTAGCAATTTATATGTCATCCATCTGACATAGCCACACAACAAAATTATTTGTGGTTTAGTTTATAAGGGGTTCTTTTTTTTCAAGGTGAACTCATGAAACCTCATTTCTAAAAATTGTATAGTTGCAAGTATAGCCACAAAACAAAAATAAAATCATGCTATCATGATACGACATGAGAAGGATATAAACATCTAAACAGTATTTAGTTCTTGGCTATTAGAATTTATTTTATGCTTATGACATGCCCTAAATAGTGACTCTGTTACAAGTACACTTGTACCTCATATTGTGAAACAGTCATGTAATCTTAAAAATGACTTCAGTAAAAAATTACTCTGAAGCTGATAAATGAAGACAATATTCTACAGCCTGAAGAGAGCAGGCTGACAAGGGCAGACCTGCAATGAAAACTATTTTACCATTGGTCCTGGGAAGGCAAGACACTGACCATAACCAGGAAGGAGCAGCTGGTTGGGTGGTTACTTACAGCGGCTGGGTCTTAGATAATCTGTGTCTGTGATGTGGGAACATCACATTTACACTGAGCAGGCATCAACTGAATAGGCTGTAGATTCTCAGGTTTGAGTAAATGGCTGTTCAAGGTAACAAAGGAACTATTAAGACCATTCTCAGCTACAGACTTGCCCATTATCCACCTTGTATATATTGGGTGTGCTCAGGTGCACACTTAGGTCTCGCTCTGGGAGATGCTCTCAATGAGAAAAGCTTGAGGCTGCTATCCTGACCCCAAGCTGTCAGTCATGTGGTTTGATCTGATCAGTTGCAAGTAAGATTTGAGCATCTAACAACCACAACTCACCAGCAGATCACATAACCTCGGCTATTTGTAATCACGGTTTGGATGCTTTGAGCCTGAGCCACAGCTGTGCTGGCAGCTGGCAGTGTGGTACCAGATGTGACGCCTAGGAGATTTTCTTTTGAGTCGCTGTTCACTTTACAGCGTAGACAGAGCCCAGGATTACCCCTAAAGTCAGTGAGAATAAAATGGATATACCTTCAAATTGGTCTGTATTGTTAATATCAATAAATGTCTTCAGAAGAGTCCATGACTCTGCTGAGATTCCTAGCAGAGAGAAAAGGTCACTTCCATAGTGAGAATCTCACCCCCCCCCCCCGCCCCGTTTCCACACCAAAAGGAAGCTTTCCATGGTGCCAGAGAGTCTGAAAGCAGTGTAAGCAATTAGCAAGAAGAGCTTGAAAATTCCATTGCAGGAAGCAGGACTGCTCAGGAGTGGAGACACTTGGGATTTTTCAGCCTGATTAGCTGCAGTGACAGCGAGGTGATGTGTGCTAATTACAGCTCCTTAACCTCTTTAGACGCAGTTGCTTAAAAGCCCAGAACACCTCCATGTTGAAACGTAAGGCACTGCAGCGTTCTCTGGCTCCTCTGCCTTGGTACTCTCAGACCATCCCTACGAACCATTGACCTGCCTGGGTGAGGCATAGACAGGAGTGTTTGTGAGCCAACCTGTCAGTGGTTGTGGTGCAGAAATGGGAAAGTTTCTCATTAGGATGTGTGGCTGAGTAATAGAACCTCTGATGTTATCTCTGTGGGTCAGTCAACCTTTGAGAGGGGATCATGAAAGCTGTGGTCAGTGTTCAGCTAGTGCCTTGTAGTGCAGGTCTGACCCAAGTATGAGGAATAGAAAAAAGATTTTTGTGTAAAGTGACATTTCAGTTTTACCAGATGTATCTTCTGTTCTGGTGTGGTTTTTGTGCTGTCTTCATTATAACAAGAAATAACAGCAATATAACAGGCAACATAATGAATTCTGATTGTTCAGTGCTCCTTGGAGAGGGGAGATCAGCATGACATTTAAATTAACTTTTTGTAAATACGAAAGTCTCATTATAGATAATGACTGTCACATTTTTCCAGGAATTATAATGAAAGGATGTTTTCAACTACTTTTCAATACTTTTTTTTCCAGGTGGTTCATGGAAGAGATTGTTTAAGGTTTAAAAGAGAAAAGCAGTCATTAGGCAAAAAATTGCTTTAAGATACTGTCTTTAAAATAAACAACCAAAGTCTTGAACAAAAGAGCTAACTTGAAATAATGTTTTCTGTCCTGCTCTTTTTCTAGAAATCTCTCTTTAAATTGATGATACTGTGGTAATCCAGAAACATAATGCCCTTCTAGAAATTAATTAATAAACAATAATTAAATAATAAGGGATGTTTCATACATGGAACACTAGAATTTAATCTGGAAGACCTTGCATATTGCATGGACTAAAGCTTATGAGACAGTACAGGAAATACATGCCACAACAAGCATTTCACACCATCATAACATATGCCAAGATTTTATGTTGGTCAACACTGAAGTAAATGTCATCCCTACTCTACGGTGATCTTCCAGAAGTTCCACATATGTTTGGTTTAATATTTGGTTTCAACATCATTTCAGGTGAAAATTAATATTTAAGTTAAACCTGGTGACTTAAACATGGCAAAGAAATGTTAACACTTTTTTTTTTTTTGAGGAATTGCATCTTCCATCTGGTTAGACACTGTGTGTGTGCGTTCTTTTGTAACCATTGACAATGTCATTTCCCCAGATCCTGTTGTAACTCTTGACATTGACAGTCTTTTTTGCTTCTCAGTTACCTTTTCTTCAAAAGTAGAACTGGAAGCTATTTGATTGCTCTTCCTCCAAAATCTAGCAAAGTACAGTATTTTGCTGAGGTTTGAGAGTAAATGTAGAAATGGCTTTCTTTTCTTGGATGAGATATATGAATTTTACATTCAGAAATAAGTAATTTAAGCACACATCAAAGGAAATACCTATGTATTTGAAAAGCTGTTAGAAGTGTTGGGAGTAACATGCATTAAGTTTGAGTGTACTATCAAGTAATTCAAAGTCTGTCCAGAAACACTGAAGAATGCAAAGTACATGAGCTAAGCATGTACCCACATCTATTGCAGGGCTTGACCCAGCACCATTATTCTTTAAACTTGCATTTATGGTCTTTTATAGTTACCAGTAGGACCAGTCTAAGCAGGAATTTTCCCTCTTTCCTGAAGTTTTTCAAATACCACGTGTGTTATGTGCTGTGTATACATCCACTTCTGTAGCTGTGTCTGCCACCTACTCCTGCTGAGTGTTGTGCCAATCCCCAAACCTGGGGATTCACTTCCTTCCAGTGCCCATATCTCACTTCCCTACTTTACAACCCTGTGGTCTTTCCTCTTCTGGTCAATGGCTGATAAATGTGTTCCGAAGTTTTGCCCTCACAGTGGTAGTGCCTTCTGCCTAGATCCCAGCTTGACATCCTTGTAGAAGATCCTTTCCTTGAGAAACAGCCTGGCACCAGAGGCCTCTCTATACAGTGTCTTGTTTGACCTTGCTGAGGACCTGGATGTCCAGTGCCCCTGTGGTGTGTCCCCGGGTACGGGGAGGGTCATGCCTCAGCCTGCAGTTACACTGAGAAATCCCTAATGACAAGTCCTGTAACTGTACTCCTAAATCCTGCCTGCTGTTGAAGTAGGAACAACAGGAATTATGCTCCAGGTGATTGCTGCTAATTCTGCTGATAATCCAGCAAGGCTTTTTAACTCCTCTGTAGGAAGCCTACAGTAAAAGCTGTTTGATGTGCAGTCTAGTTTGTGTAATAGTAAATAAATCTAACTGGTTTGATAGTGTATTGTGACTGTATGTATTTAGTAAAAAAACTCATAGTTTTAGGATCAAAATTCCCTCTTTAAAAGTTAGGAAAGTAAAACACAAAAGAAGCCCTTGCTGCTTTTTTATTAATCTTGTATTCTTGATTTGCTTTGGTGAACTAATTTTCCCGGAAATAGATTCTGTATTAATCTTCTTGCTCACCACCACTTGTGGGTTTTTTTAACTTGTTTTGATTAAGCTGTATTCGGATGACTATTGGCATGACAAGGCTGCCCGGCACAAGGCACATGTACTAGCACAGTTCCTTTTGTTTCTCAAGGCCTTAGACATGCTTAGTTTCCCTTAATTTTCATTTCTTTAATTTCCATTATTTTCAATTGTTGTCTTTATTTTTCTGCTTTCAGTTTTACTCAGCTATTTTTCATCATTGATCAGTATTTTTGTTTTGGGATACTACAAATGCAGGCACTCAGCTGTGACAGCTATGAATTTCTCCCAGATTTTGTCTTAAGTACAGCAAATCTGCAGCTGTCAGTACCTATTGTAAAGCTGTGGTTATCTGCAGGGTAATGGTTTCAGTCATATTTTGCAGCCACTTGGAGTATCCACCCATAATGTGAACAAGTAGTATGACTTTCTTTTTAAGAGCTGGCTTATCTGTACAGAATTTTGCAATACTGAGGCCGCAAGTTCAGTGAGCTGTTTTTCCTGTCTTAGTAGAAACAGAAAATTACTTACATTTCCAGAAAGAATGGAGCATGTAATTGTGCAAAACACTGTATTTCCAGAAAATTTACAGAACATGGAAGGTACTATTTTTGCATTTTATTTCAGTAGATACGTTGCAATGCTATAACTGTTTTTGCTAAACTTGAATTCCATGGCTATTTACTGCATAGTCCCTGCTCACATCATAGTGATTTATTTATCAGAATGAATTGAAAACTAAATCCCAAGTTCTTCACTTCAGAATTGAAGGGAACTAATCGAGATGCATTAAATAATTTCTGACTCGACATATTTAGAGAGTTTGAAGGTGAATTTTATGTGACCACTTTATTTCAGCTGTTTAAAACAACAGTTGCTACAGTAGGTGAAAGTAGCAATTGATGAAAGCAGGTCATGTATTCTGATTTCCTGTCCCAAGACAGACAGACACACTGTTTTAGAAGAAAGGATAGAAACTCAAGCAGGGATTGCTATGTCTAAGGACGAAAAATATTATTGACTTCCTCATTTAGAGAGGTTCATGGATACCCTAAAAAATATGTTTTTCGTTCTTCTAAATTACTCTCTTGGTGTTCACACTTACAATAAAGACATCTTCATTTCTCTGCATATGATCTCAGTGTGTTCTAAGAAGTAAAATCAACTGTTCAATGCCAAGAAATTGAGGTTTTACCTTTTTAGCTAAGACAGTGTAACTGGAAATAGCAGTTCCCAGCTCACTGTAAATGAGAAGTAAAACCAGTTAGCTTAAACCACCATGAAGGTCACTTGTAAAGAATGTTCTTACTGTGTGAGCAAAAAAAACAAGCAGAATATACCTACCTTTGTGATGATTTAGCCCTTTCTGCCTGTGACCTGTTACCTCACTAGGGCCTTGACACTTGGGCATCTCCTTGGGCATCTTTTTTCTTTGTCTCATGACGCCTTACTAGGTGCAGGAGAAGTTCTAAGCCATAGGAGAAGGTCCTGTTCTCCTCCAAGTGTCTCTTCAAAACTGCTCTGCTGCACTGCATAGAAAGAACTCTAATCTAATTATGGATGCGCAGATGGCACGTTGGGATTGTTCTTCCTCACTGGGTGCAAATCCTGTGCATCCTATTATTTGTTACCCTGTCCTTGCCACCATCCCCAGACCAACCCACTTATTTATCTCCTCTGCCTGGTTTGTCCTGCCCTTTAGGTTGATTGCTTTGGAGAAGAGATTGTCATTTTACATAATACAGGGGTTTTCTGACCAGGCTGGCATTCAGGTGGTACTGCAATATAGATATTATATTATGGTAATACTTCTGCAGAGGTGGAACAAGTGTTATATATAAAAAGAGCCTAATTCTCTTCCAAGGTGCACCACATGCTAGTATTTTGTGTGTTTAACTATGAGCAGAAGCTTATATACATCTAAATAGAGCTACTTTGGCAGACTTCCTGTGACAAGAGCCAGCATTCTATGAATGTAGTTTAATCAACGAACTGTATGTAAACCACTGAAATTTATTCAGTCTAAACAAATCCAGACTCTTTCATGACAAACGTTTAATCCTTCAGGATTGCATAACTGGGGGATTTAGGGATTAGTTAGCTTTGAAAATAGGTCAAGGAAAACATCTACATTTGGTTAAAAGCTAATCAGGCAAGGAAATAAGTAAAATAGCAAAAAAGCTTTAGAAGAAGTCTTTTGCAAAGTGAGTTTTATATAATGGTACAAAGAATGTTTTCTATTTATCTAAGAGATGCAGAGCCTTGTCCCCCTTGTCCCCCTTGTCCCCCTTGTCCCCCTTGTCCCCCTTGTCCCCCTTGTCCCCCTTGTCCCCCTTATTTACACCGATAGAATTCAAGGGAAACTCAATTAAACAAGTGATGCAAATGTGTGCAGAGTTAGGAGTTGTGTATTTTGTTTCTCTGTGTCTAATGCTTTGGAATAACATCATAAAATTTTATGAAAACTTCAAAATTACTATTAAGAGATAAGATTTGTAAGTATGAACACTTTTAAGAGTTGCAGTGAAAGTAGGGTTGTAATCCTAGAAGTGAGATTATGAAAGAAAAGTTTAGGAATCACTCCAGTGAGGCTGTTGACCTAAATCTAATAATCTCCTCAGCCACTGAAGTCTGAATTCCTTCTTCCAGTTACTATCCAACTTTTCTTCCTCACTTCACCTCTTTTGCTCACTGAGTGGGCTTTCTGCTTCGTAAGGCTGTCTGGCAGCATGGTATGGCGGAGGTTATCCAGTCCTATCATCTGGGTTCATAAGGATTTTGTCCTGTCACAATACTAGAGAAGCAAGTTTCAATATCACCTACAAGCTGGTGCTCAAAGTTTAATCAAGGTCTATGTGATGCATGGAGAAAGAGATGCTGTCTCTGAGATGCTCTGTGTAAGTCTGTGTAATTTTGTGCACTTTAGTGTCCTAAGAAGCAAAAAACATCAAAATATTTTGAGAACTGCATCAGAGCTCACAGCACAAAATGTGCTCCCATGCACAGGAAGTGTGGACTGGATTTTTTTTACCTCGTGAAGTTCCTGTGTAATACATGAAATACTTTGCAATTTAATACCAGCAAAGCTAAAATCCATTGCAGCACGAGACCTACATAGTCTTGTAGTCAAATGAACAAGTTGAAGAATATTAAAAGAAAACCCAAGAATATTAAAAGAAAACACGAACTATTGGCTATAGTAAGTGTCTCCATCTCCAGCATACCCTGGACTAAAACAATGAATGTTCTCAATCACTATATAGAATTGATGTAAAATAAGTTGATACTGTAATTCCTATGAACACAATTCTTGCAGTACAATTCCTTCTCTAACAAAACACATTTGCCGTAAGGACTGTGAGGATTTATTTAGGCTACTAGCAGCAGTAGTACTATTGGTACTGCTATTGGAACAAATACTATTGGTTATTTGTTCAAGGCTTTTTAGCTTTCTAAAATTTTGTTGTTACAAGGTGATGTGAATGTAAGTAACTCATTTGTCTCTTTCAACAGTTATCCTTGCAACAGATACAGTATTTTATTTTCTATCTGAGAAATAGTTTTAGTAAGTGACAGTGCAGGCAATGATGTCGAGATGGTGGCTTTGTTACAGAAACACTGAAAAGCATGCTAAAGGTTAGTTTAAGTTGAGCATTCAAACTTAGGTAAATTAATAATGAAGCTTCTTACCAGGCTGGAAAAATTAGAAAGGAGGAAAAAATTATCCAGGAATGCATGAGTCATTGACATGTGATCCAAAATCCAGTATTTAGAGTCTCTTTTAGACTATTAAAAATATTCTTTACTGTAGTACTGTAGAACAGATTTCCTCTTTATTCTTTGCTGTTTTCAAATCTTATTTTATAACTGATTATTTTCTATGCTGGGCCTTCTCAGTTACCTGATTCCTCTGTTAAACATCTGATTACATGCTTTTTTATGCATCTTGTTTCTTGTGTGAATACAATACATTAGATTCTGATGCAGCTGAGAAGCAGGAAGATAAATGGCACAGAGTTTTGATTCCCAGTTCTAGGCTCAGATCTGAGTTGCACAGGTGCCATGAGACTTTTGGAGGGCAATAGGAGCAGCAAAAATCAGGGATAGATGAAGATGACGTGTGCCAGTTGTCCCCTCTGTGAGCTGTGCTGCTTCCTCAGGGAGCAGTGGTGGTGTTTTGACCTGCAAAGTTTTAAGGAATATTGTGGAATCTGCATAGATCTAAACTTGAGAGAAACCAGTGCAACTTTTTGTAGGGCTTATTTTAGAACTGAAATTTCTTTGGGTTGTAAATTCCACCTAATTTCTTTTATCCTTGTGCTTGACAGATAGGGTGAAAACAGTCAAAAATATGATTTTTGTTTGCTGAACTGATTAAAATAGAAAACTTCTTATGTATTGAAAATTGTGAAAATACTTGCTGGGAAAAAATGGACAAGTTGTTGCTCTGAAATGCTACACAGTCTCCCAGCGTTGACTTGAACTGTGATGTTCTTGTTTATGTAAACATTATGAAACCGTCAGGAATGGCACTTTCAGCTTTAGGAACTGTAAGACTGCTCTAACACAACTTGTCCTTGTGAGACCTCCTTCCTGCCTCTCTGGGCTGCCATATTTCTTGGAACACCCAGAGTCTGTTGTTGGGACAGTCAGAGAAACTTTAAAGGCAGCAGAGCCTCTCTCATGTAACATGGTTTTGAATCTTGTAGACCTTGCAGTGGCCAGATTTCCAGCCTCTGGGGCTGAAAATTTGGAATGCCTTGTACAATGAGATTGTTTTGTGTTTGAGAAGTTCCTTTCCCCTTCA
Source organism: Promerops cafer (assembly GCA_013398275.1). NCBI lineage: Eukaryota > Metazoa > Chordata > Aves > Passeriformes > Nectariniidae > Promerops > Promerops cafer. The sequence goes on from VZSE01014922.1 coordinate 6,224,366, forward strand.
GGAACTCATCAGAAAATCAGAAACATACTGGTGACATGAAAAAATAGGTGTATGAATATACAAGGTGTTTTTATTAAACATGTGAAATCGGTCAACATTATGTTTTTCATTTTAGAATTGGTGGCTAGCTTTAGCTGATAATCGATTACTCATGAATTTAAGACAGAAACGTATTTGAAGCCACACCTGGTTTGTGGGATTTTCTGCAGCATCCTATGTAAGATGGCAGGAGTTACATGAAATTGCAGGGTATCAGAGAAGCAGAGAAATGCCCATTAATACAAATGTCTAAAAGACATTAATTTTCTAATATTGGGGATTTCATTTCAGTGTCTATGGTCAAATGTTGAATTTGAAAAATTCCAAATAGATACCCTATTCTGTGGTATCCCTATTTGTCTTTATTATCTGGAGTTTGCCAGTGAAAACTAGTATTTTCTCAAGACCTTTTAAACCGAGATTAATTCCAGGCATTAGATTAGTCATGAATCCACTGGTGTAACTATGGACATAAAAATGTGGAAAACAGAGAATATTTATCAGTTCAGGACACTTTTTGCAGAAGCCAGTTGTGGAATCTGTAGCATAATACAGATTGGGCTGTCTTACGGGGGCATTCAGCTAGAGCAGAGGAGTTTGTTTCATTCAGCAGTGATATATGCTTTTGATGGTGGCTTTCATGTTCACTTGTTTATGCCCCAAATTTTGGTTTTAGGTTTCAGTTACTGTAGAGTTCACTGCATCACCTAATGTGAACTAACAAAAGTGTAACACACTAATGGGAGAAAAAGAGAGAACAATCCAACCTTCTTCATACTTTGGAGTCTAAAGACAAACAAATCAACACACATGTTTGATACAAAAAAGAAAATGTCTGTGCTAAAAATCAACAACCTGAACTGCAGTCCAGAAGCCAAACTATAGCGGTAATTGTTTCCCTGTTAACTTGAGCAAATACCTGTCTTTTGTTACCCTCTGACAAACATGGGAACACAAGTACAATGACAGATCACTCATAACTAAATGCTGTTTAAAACATAATAGTCATTTTACAGTCAACTTTTTATATTTGTTGCGTCACAAAGATTTATTGAAGAGATAAAAGTGATTATGGAAAACACTGTCCAGTAACTATGGCAACAGTTATTTGTTCTCACAATAATTAGCTTAGCATTTGGTTGCACAATACTTTCACAATACCTCCTTGGTTAGTTCATTAAATAAAATTAGCTTTTGTTTGAACTTTCATCATTTGTTGTTTTAAGATTAGTCTAAGTTCAAAAGAATTGAAAAATACATTTTCAAGCTGCTATTGTACATTAATAATTTATGCTACAAGTGAATTTGTTAACGTCATTATGTAGTAGCGCTGAATATGTTAGTTCTAGGTGTGTTTTATTGGTTTAACTGAAAATTACTTTATATATATATATACAGGTGTGCATACAGTATCAATGTGGAAGATTCGTGAGTGCCTGAATGAACATCAGTATGAGCACACACATAATGTGGAGTTACAAGGCAGTTATTTGAATTAGAAGGCAATTATGAAAGCTGCAAATGCAACCTTAAAAAGTTTCTGAATTAAATTACTGTTTTATCCATTCCTACTTCTCCGTCACATAAGCAATCAGATAGCCTTTAAGTTACACAGTCACAGTTTACTTTTTCCTCTCAATTCTGGTTCAGTATTATTCTCTACGTTCTTGGCTATGTGGTCAGTGCCTTTTACTTACTGCTCTTATGGGTACTCCTTACAGTCTGAGAGTTCCTAAATATAAAGATTTCATTTTGCTAAGATATAAACATAGAGAACAAAAGTCCCATTTGTTGTTTACTACAGGCTAATTAAACTCTGTTCCTAATGCAGAGTTAGTATTTCTGTTGTGCTTTTTTATGATCCTCATTATTACAGTATTTGCAAGCATTAATGAATTTGTTTTTACATTATCCATATGAGAGGATTATTATTATTCCTACTTGACAGATGGGAAACTGAAATTCAGAGAGATTAACATAAATGTTTTGGGTAGCTTTTGAGAAACCTAGGTCATGGTATCAGAGCTGTTACGTGGCACATAGTTCCCACTGACTTCAGGGTTTATGCAAAGCAGACTGCAGTCTTGTGTCAGGTTTCATAGGTCATCTCAAATCACTCCTTTTCTAAATTTGGAATAAGGAAACTCCCTTCCTAACTTCCCTTTTCCTTTCCCTACCAGTCTTCTATTCATTCCATCCCCTTCAAGCTGCTTTTCCCAATCTTCCCCTTTCCTCCTCAAGGCTTCCATCTGATTCCACTTTGATCAGAAAGTTTCTTTCTTCACTTAGTCCACTTAGTTTAGGTAGGGGAATGATTGTATTCCTTTCTTCTCTCTGGATTTATGCCAAGTCTAGATGACATCTCAGTATCACTAAGCCCAGAAGCAAATGAGTTGGCTTTGCAGAAAGTTAGTGTTGAGTAAAATGGACAGACCTTTTAGGAAAGACACAAATTTATTCTCCATACTTGGGCTCAACTTCAGGTCCCTGGTTCAGCAAAATTGGATAATGGAGCTGTCCAAAGAACAGATTGGCAGAATTATGAGGTAAAATTGCATGATTTTCCTTGTCTCTGTGATTTTGGTCCCTGGATGTACTTTTCTAACTGAAATTCAGTCAGTTTCAGTTGATACCATTTAGGAAAATTGTAAGCTCTATTTTACTTTATTACTAAAACTGCTATTTCTGATGAAACTGCTGAATGTGATCTGCTTGTGTGTATCTTTGAGAACAAAGTACGATCAATTTAATTTATTTGATACTAGTTTTGTCAGATGGCTTTACGTGGGGACATGAAAGAAATTTATATCTTTAGTAATTAATATTTTTTAATTGAAGTGCTACTATTTTATTGCATTCTAGGGTTTTAGGTTTTTCTTCACACATGCAACAGAAAAGAGGCAGTAAAACCTGAGTATCTGCATGCAGAGTTTGGGGCTGGTACAGCATCCAGTTGTGATGATCAGTGATGATCCTCTTTTAGCATTTTGAACAGATTAGAGGTCCGAGTTTATCCATATTTTAACTGCAGAGAATGTTAGAGTTAGTCCTTTTTCAGAGAACAGTGATCTCCTTCCATTTTTTTGAAGCAGAAAAAGGCAAAGGTAGTGACATTTTTTTTGACAAGCAGAAGTTTATGCCCATCCCATAAGACAGCCTGACAGGCTAGTAAATCCAATAGATGGTATGGACTAAATAATGAAGAGAGTACTAAGGGAAATCAGGGATACTTGGCATCTTTTAAACAGCTTCTCTTTTTTGGGGAGGGCTGGTCTATAGATCCTCATCCTGATAATATAGGTGTGATTTATCTTTTGCTAATGCAGTAGTTTACAATTTCAAATGCAGGCTTCACAAACTGTAGATGTTGGCCCTTCAAGAGCACGTCTAAGCCTCACAAGGATAAGTTTGCTTAAACCCTACAGCATCACACAACACAAACTGAAAACCACTGACCTACAGCCTGTTGATGATTGGAGTCTTACCTTGGAAATCCTTGAAGAAAGAAACGTTAGTTTTAAATATTTTTTTAAGTGGCATGGATGCACAAAGCACCACAGCAGTAAAATGCATTTCAGGACTGGTGTTATAAATGGTACTAAACTACAAACGGAACTTTCAGAATTGAAAAATTCACAAGTGTTTTACATAGTCTGATAATATATATCTGCATAAAAGGCCACTATATTTAATTGTCCAGATTAGTATTTTGAGATTTTTAAAGGAACATTACATTCTGTACTTGCTAATTTTCTAAGGTTTGACTGTGAACTTCCCAGGTGTGCAGACACCTATTGTTCAAAATACTTGCCTTTGCAATAGCTCTCTATTTGCTGTAGCAAAATACACTCAAAGCTTGCTCTTGAAAAATGTTTTTGTTCATGATAGTTTTGTATTCATAATGATACATATTCATAGGAATAAAGGGTATTCAGCTTCCTCAGGGAGTGTTTGGGTTTGAATCTTAAATGCTGCAGTTCTGGCAAACAAGTGATACCAGGGGAGAGATTGTGCTGGAATGGCTTGAGAAGGAATGGATTGGAAAGTGTAAAGGGAATGTGGTCAAAGCTGAAGGAGCAGGTGCCTTTTCTAATAATAAATTAGAAAATAGTCTAATTTGCTGCAATTACATCTGTATGGAAACTCTAAATTTCTAGGAGAGGCTGATTTCACAAGATAAGCAATCATGGATGTACCTTTACATCAAAGAATTTTGCATTTGATCCATGCTATTTTATCCTCTTAACAATCTCAGAAGAAAATATCTGGGCAAAGGCATATTGTAGTTGGAACATTTCAGTTGGTGTTCTGCTCTGGGTATGGAAGTAACTCGTGAAAACTATTAAACAACAACTAGTTTTGATTTATAAACTTAGACAGTGTCAGATTTTTTAAAATTTGTGTGCCCAAGCTGGTTCTTCTTTTTTTTGTTGTTTTTTCTTTTTTTTTTTCTTTTTCCAGTTGCATTTCAATTTTTGCCCTTTTGGATTGGCTTCTTTTGAGTTGTAGTGAAAGAGCCAGTGTGGTCAGCAGAATAGGAGGAACAATAAGGGCATAATATGTTCATGATTTTTATTATTTGTTCTCAAAAATCACTTTTAAAGTTAGTTATGAATTTGGGCACCTGGAAGATTTTAATTTCCTCTTCTTGAGTTTTAAGGAAGTTTGTAATTATGTTGTCTTCTCTTTCTAAGAAGAAATATATATAGCACAAAGTTCACCAAAATGTGGCTTTCCAGTAATTCTTGTTTCTGTAGACCTCAACCAAGTGTTTGATTTTCCTCTAGGAGATGTTTTTACCCCTTGATGACTGTAGAAATTGTGAATGTTGACTACAGCTCAGGATTTGTCCTGAACATGTGATCCTGAATGTTCTTCCAGATACTAGGCAGGTGGTATAGCTGGAAGAGACTGGAGATTTTTAGATGTGAACACGTTTTTGAAAATTAAACCCAAACCCCAAAAACTGCTTTCCTATAATTTAAGTTAAATCACAGATTTTTAAAAAATCACAAAAACAAACCCCAAGTCATCAGTTACATTATTTAAAATGAGATTTTGCTTTCTGTTCCTTAGCTTCTAATTAATAGCAGAGCTGTAAAATCAAATCTGCTCCTCTGAACTTTGAAAAGAAGAAAAAGTCTTAAATGTGGTCCCTAACGTACATGGTTCTTATAGATTAATTAACAGTATCAGGTCTCTGCTCCAAGCAGCTTACAGTACAAATACTTTATGGAATGTGATGTGCAAGAGAAAATGCACATTGTTTGTTAATTCTGGAATTTTCACTTTAGTGCATTTATATAGGATTAGCTATGGATTCTGTATCCACACAATACAGTGTGCATTTTCAGTCTCTTCTAACAGCACTGTGAATAAGCCTCTTATTTCAAGCAAAAGTGCTTAATTGAATTATATATAAGTTCAATCTTTCTTCTACTGTGTTTCCTTTGATTAGGAATTACTCTGGGAGAACAGGAGCAAAACTTTTAGGTAAGACACTATTACACTCAGCTGGGTGCTACCTATACAGATACACCTGGAAAGTAAAAAATTATAAACTGGCTTATTCTCTTCCAGCTGCGCAAGGTGATCCAGAAATATTTCATCTTATTAAACATGCTTGTGAGAAATCTTACCTGTCTGTAATCAAACTCATTCTGCAGTGTAGACTCTGGATGGCAAGATAAGAGAGCGTTCAACATCAAAATCTCTGTTCTCTACACTTTGGCTTGTGAGTCTCATAATTGTTAACACAACAGAAACTGGAGCATAAGCAAATTCCTGATGTAAACAGCAAAACTGAATGTCCACCTATTGTGTAATCAAGGAAATATTTTTATTGCCCTATAAAATCTGGAGTTTGATAGGTAAAACAAGGCACTAAATCTGCACAGCTTGATGTGCCACTGGCCTAGGTTGTCGATAGCATTACGTCAGTGCCTGTCTTGTTCTGTTAAGTCCCCTCTTGCCTCTGCATTTGGTGCCTCATGAAAGGGAGTGTGGACTTGTAGAGCTAAACAGAACTGCGATATGTGCAAAGTTCTGGAAGGGCATGATGAACACCAAAACACAGTTCAGCGGTGTTGTTGCTTACTCTTGATTTCATCATCATTTTTTTCCTAAGCCTGCTGTTTTTCTGTGGTGGTATTACATATTTATTCCAGCTATTGCCAGCTGAAAATGGTTTCACATTATGCCAAGTGCATCTGTGAAATAATCTCCTGACAGCTGCCTTGTCTGTTCCTAGAATCATGTTTCTTAAGCAGAAAGTGGTAGAATACTCAAAACGATCCAAAGCAGCTTCTCACTTACTAACAGCTGCAGAAACATTAAGGAAACATGAAGAGCTTAGACTGAAAAAAGGCCATCAAGATAGGGGAAGTAGAAAGTTTAAAATTTGGTTGTTAAAAATGTAAATGAATGTAGCAACATAGAAGTTGCTGCTATGTTTAACTACCAAGAGGAAAACTAAACAGAAATGCTGGGATCCTGCTACAGAGTCAATGAATGTTCCAAGTATTACCCAAGAGGAAAAATACTTTAAAGCCTGGCAGTTAATTTCCTGCAGATGAATTACAGGCACTGCTAAATGGACAGTATTGCTTTTGACTTCAACAATACTAAGATTTCTTCCATTTGGAAAAAAGATTAAAGAATAGTTTGAATTTGCCTGTCAAGGGCATTTGGAAAGGCTGTGGGCCAAGTTTGGCTTTGCTGTGTATTTTGTACTAGGTGCTTTGTCTGCTTTAATTTCTTCACTCTCAGATCTAGGTTGCCTCATCATTGCGTTTCTGCTGAATGGCTGAAAGAACGTTTGATTGTGGTTTATTGCTTTGGTGACTGAGGGACATTGCTGATATGTTGGAGGCTATTCTTCTTGCTCTTCATGCACTTCTGAGAAAGGCTTAACAGGTGCTGGCAGACAACTGTATGTCATCATCAACTGTTTTGAAATGCGGCAGTCCTTAAGGCCATATTCTGTCTCACAGGTAGTTTATTATGATGCCTTGTAGAGCCACCAATTTAGAATTTAGAAAGGAGGCTCATCAGTATTCTGGTGAAATACAGACATGTCTCTCTTTACACAGAAGAACCTGTAAGTTCAGCATCTTCTGTGAAGTAATACTTGAGGGATATTGCCAGCTGGCTGTGTTAAAGCTGCCTTATTTTCAGCCCTGGAAAAACTGAAGTGCTGCTGCTGAGTGAAGGTCATTGATAGAAGGAAGTTTCTTCTTTGTCTCCCTGTTTATTTAATAACTATGTGTTCACAGGTAGCAAAGCCAAGCTAAAAATCCCAGTTCTTAGGACCTTGCCCTTTTGACAGAAACTCTTCTGTTGGATTGCTAGGATGTGTTTTTTCTCTCTACTCAATTTGCGCTCTGTGGTTTATTTTGCTGGTAAAAGAATAGCAGCATATACCTTGTGCATCAGAGCTCTGATGGACAGATGGACTTTCCTGTTGCCCGTAATTTGTTGATTGACCAACGCAGCTGCTCTCCAGTTTCTATGCACCTTTATGGATATGACTAGGGTTTGGATTCCTTATACTAACTGTTACCAGAGGGATAGGTTAACTGTAGGGTTACACCATCTCTTAATAATGAAGTGGATTCTTGCGACCTGTTTCCTTGGAGTTCTTCGTGCTGGTATCCATTTCCCCCACATCAGGGTATCTAATACATGAAACCTTCATTAGCTCCATCTGTAGGCCCATGTACTCATGCTACCTGCCCTCCAGCAGTCTGTTGCCATGTCTCCATAAATCATTGTCTCTCATTACCATTTTAGTGTACTCAGTTAACTTGAAAAAATACAGTTGACAATTTCATCATGAAATGAGAGGCTTAAGTCTTGAAAAGCCTTAAAATAAGGGGTTTTGGTGCTGTCTCAAGCTTGCTGTATTAGTTTTTCTTCAAAATGTTTGGGTGCTCTTTAATTTGCAGTCTTGCAGCCTTAAATCTCCATCTGTTCAGCAGGCTGTTGAACACCATACATGGTGATTTGTTCCATTTTACGTTACTGAACTTTTTAACAAGGACATTTTATTTTCGAGCAGAATGTGAAATTTCCAAACTCTTGGAACTTCAAGGAATGTCTTCTCAAAAACTTTTGCTGTCATCTAACCTAAGACCCATTTTACACTGTTTATTAGAATAGATTGTAAATAAATTGAGCAAATGACAACTGCTCTCACCAGTGTGAGAGTTCATAAAGAGAAAACTTTTTTCATACCTAATGAGATAGCTTGATGCTGCAAAAATGTCTCTTAGCTTCACATCTCTGTGACATGCTAGGATTCAACTATGCTGTAGATTCTTAGTGAGGCAATGTGAAATAGGTGCTAAAAATAAATAAAATGTGACTCAATTCTGCCTTAAACTTCAGATCTTGTAGTGAAGTGTTGATCCAACTGAATTTGATCAGTATTTTCCAAATAATTGCATGTGTAGGACTTTATTTTTCTCTTAAAGTTTCTATCAGTAATTATTTCCTATAAATAGCCATGACAAGCAAGCTGTTGGAACACAATATGTTTTTGATTACATGCCTGCTGGAAAGGAGAGTTTAAATAGGAGCAGCAGGAAGCAGCAGTAAATCAAAGGCATAAAACTTAATGACAGCAATATTTTGGCAGAAAATCTTTGACTCTGTTTCAAATGCAGAAATGTTCCTACTTTCTAATAATTTTTTTAAAGGAAGGGTAGGTTCCTATACCCTTGCTGGTAGTCTTTTTTCCATCCTGATAGTCACTAAGGTTTTTGTTCTTTTGGAATCTTCATAGTGCAGCAGTGTGTGCCAGAGAAGCTGTGACTGCTGAGATGCTGGAACAAGTACTGCTTTGGGGCTGAAATATATTTCTCTAGGTCTCTTTTCCTCCTCTCTATTTGAGTTACCTCACACAGCCAGTACTGTCTCGTTTTTCTATACTGTAGATATTAATTGGAATATGTGAGCTGCTTCAGAAGGAACACTGTTTTATAGTAATGCCTATTTTGTGGATGGATACTGGAGACCCAGAAAAAGAAGGCTTACTTTCAAAAAAAATAATTTGGGGAGCCTTAACTGCCAGCAGTTTCACTGGAATTTAGGCATATCATTCTCTTTGTGGATGTAAATTGAAGTGATTTGTACAGTAGCTTCCAGAAAGTGTGTCCGAACAGAGTCAGAATCCACTTCTCCTCTGTCACAGGCTAATACCTTTTCTTTCAAATCACCTTTTTTTTAACCATAGTGTTTCTTTATTTTCCCTGTTAGACTGTCTCTTTACATACCTTAAAGCAGAACATAAACCTGGAGAGTACTTGCTGCACAGTAACTTTTGCCTTAAGGAGCCCCAGTAAAATGGCTATTGACCAGGAGTAAAGTTGTGCAAATGAAACTTATCCCTAGTGAACAGAGACATAATTTTCAGCATTAGAGTGCCAGAACCCATAAAGCTTTCAGAAAGCCTTAAAAGTATTTCTGTTCAGGTGGTGAACAAGTTAACATTGTTGAATTTTTCAAGCATGAGAATAATTTCAATAGAGTATTATTGAACTATGGAATTAGTCTGGTCTCCTGACCCGTGGCACAAAATCTGAAGTTGTTGTGGTTAATAAAGTCTTTATCAGATTTGGAAAAATTAAGCCCCTTTCTATGCCACACCAGAAGCATTTTATTTCAAGAAGCAATTAAACATGTACCAGGAGAGAATAAATTAAACAGAAATAAGTAACACAATTTGTCATGAAAGAGAGTCAATTTGAGGTGACTTGGGGGTCCATTCTGAAAAAAAGGCATAACACAATAACTTATTGAGTAAATAAAAAAAAAAAAAAAAGAAAATATACTTGGACTAGAGTAGAAAAACTGTGAGCTATGGTAAGCATACCATAGATCAGTTCAAGCTGGCACAGGTAAGTTTAGGGGTAATGCCTACAGAAAAGAGAACTTCAAGTCTGCGTAGGTGTGATTAAACTCAAAGCCTCCTGTCTGCCCACAGGACATCTGGGTCCCACAGCCTGGCACAAGCCCAAGGAGTGGAATAAGGGGCTTCTCCTTGGCAGCCAGCAGTCTCCTCTTCCAAAGGACGTGGTACAGAAAATCAAGGCATTGCAGAAGGAGAAATTAAGTTCTTTTCTGCCAGAAATTTTCCTACTTAAGTTAGTATAAAATACACTTCAAAACAGAGTTAGCTTATGAGGTTAAGTAGATGTTACAGTCAGATGGTTTTGTTGCTCTGCACTTGTGTTCTTTAGAATAACTCTGTGGAGGAGAGCTCTGACCTTCCCAAGAACTGATCCCAGCAATACACTAGGGTCCTTGTATAAAGCTGTCTCGATCACAGGCTCGTTCTCCCAAGCACTTGAGAAGCAGAAATAATTTCAGCCTAAACTTCTCTAGCAGGTTGTTTTGTTCCTAACAAAGGGACAAGAAGGGCCCAAAATAATGAGTGCTTTCTTTTCTGGGTCCCCCAAATCAGGCTCATCATGGTACAGCAAGAGGAAAATGATCATATTTAAAATGAAGAGAGGAAGCGGAGAGATAATACACAAATTATGAATCTTCACCATGAATGCTGTATTCTTCTGGAGAGATTTTATCATCAAAGAGAAGGCAGTTAGAGTTCAGAGAGAGGCAGGAAAAACTATTAAAAGCACAAAAACACTTTCCCATATGAAGAAATCTAGACTGGAAATGAAAAGGCAGAAGAAAGGCTTGTAAAGTGATAAATCATGCCAAGAAAACAAATTAGAGAGCACAATCTTATTTTGGATAGAGATATGCTCTACAGTATTCAAGTAGATTCTGTTTAGACCTGCAGAGTGAAGCACTCTCTTTATCCTAAGTGCAGAAACTTAGGGTAATTCAATTGAACCCAAAAATTAAAGTATGTCTTTTGAATGCCTCCTCAAATAAACCCCAAAAAACTTTATAAGTAGTTTCCAGAAATAGTTACATTAGGAAACAAAAGATATTCTGAAAACTCAGAAGCCAAACCTTTTAGAAATTCAAAGACCAAATAGGAGGAAGTCATGTGAGAAAGGTTCATTTAAGAGTGAAATGATTTTAGTCCTAGGTCTGTGATGCTAAATAGCTGGCCATGGGGACAGAAGGGGTTCATCATAAGTATGTGAAAAGGAGAATCTTACAAATATTTCTAGTAAATACTCAAAAATTAACATCTGAATCATTCCAGGCTGCATTTGAAAAGGTATCTACACTTTTAAAAGTTGATCTCATCCACAAAGAATTATTGCAGGACAGTGATGCAAGGGAGTCACTCAGGAGTGTAGTGAACACCAGAACTATTGTGAGAAAAGAAAGCATTCTACTGTAGTGATCAGAGAAAAAGTAGCTGCATTTCTAGTGAATAAAGAGGGCCAATAGCTCCAGCAGAGAGTGTGTGTGCATGCTCACATGCAGGGCTCAATTTAGTCACAGGGTAAAGATCAGCCCAGGCTCAGCGATGACTTTTGCATTGCTCACAGAAAAAGGAGGTGGAAAGTGTGCAGCTGGGTCACAGTTGCAAAAGTGTTCGATGTCCTCTCAGTACACAGAGTAACAGGTTCAGATGACATGCTGAGTCACAAGTTTTACAGGAAATCAGCAAGGAAATAAATGAACCTTTAACTGACATTTGTAGATGTTTGCTGCAGTAAGGGAACAGGAGGGTTATGGGAGAGAAAAACAATGCTGTACTTTTAAAAGGTTGGATGTAACATACATTAAAAGTAAGGGAAAATAATTCAATATCTTGATTTCTGCTGTGAAATCAATGAATGCTGCATGTGTTTGTGCCATAGAAGTACTGTGAGCAATGTCAGTAGCACCGAGTTGTACACTGTTCATGTGCCTATTTGTATTTCCAATTGTAGAAACTAAGGCCCCCTACCTGTATTTTGCTGTCAGCATAGTTAGGCAAATTAGTATTGTTTGGAGGGCTTTCTTGAGTGATTGCTTTGGTGTTCTTATTGCATACATTTTCAAGTTCCTCCCCACCCACCAATCTGTTCCCATTGCTGTGCTATTCATATTTATGTATGCATTCACAGTTGTCACAGGAATAAATTCTATCCATCTTAATTAAGATGCGTATCCCATCAGACTGGGTGCTGCACAAATGTTTTGTAAGAAATAATCCCTGTTCAGAATAAACTATAGTCTAGATACAGAACAGTGAGAAATTCAGTTATTTTCCTGATTTCTGTAAAGCACAAACCCAAATGTTACACTTGATAATGCCCAGATCTTCTAAGTCCCAACCTATTCTTTTTCAACAAGACTGATGCTTGTTTCAAGACACTTCTTAGGAGCAATATTGACAGCCTCTACTAATTTATGTTTGGGTTGGTTTTGTTTTCTTTTGGGTTTTTTTCATTATTATTACTTTGCAGTGGTTGAAGGAGGAGAGTGTAGTGTAAAGGGGCTTTTTTTTGGTTTTGTAAGTAATTTTTATTACAGACTTGGAGTCTTATTTTTAAATCATACTCTGAAAACGAGGTGGAAAACAGTGAATGGAAGGTCCAAATCTAAATTAAATAAGCAAAGGTATACTGTAAGAAATTGTAAGGCAGAACACTAAGCGTCACAGAAATAATTTCTCAATTGAAGTCAACTTATTAGATTGGAGAGTTTATATTAAAATAGAGAAGCAAAGCATAATCATGTGCTATTTACTCATTTTTAGCAGAAGTTTCTTTAAACACGCTTTATTTCATAAGTACTTGGAAGTGAGGTTTCACATCCTTACCGAGTTTTTTGTAATACCGGCTGTCTTTGATATGCTTAAATATCCAGCAGTCCCTTTTTCTAGCAGCAATTTTGTCATTTTATGATTCAGAAAGTATTAGCACTACCGGATATATTTTCTTGTAAAAAGATAGTCTTCTGTAAGGGTATAGTAGGTGGCAACAGTGCAAGTTCCTGCTCCTCTATTCCCTCTTGCACCTTTGTCCATCACTGTTGCCACTGTGAGTCCACACACAGCTGGGCTTTTTGGATGAGAACCAGCAATAAGCCCCATTACTTGGTTATTTTCTTTCACTGCTACTGTTTGTATTTTTTTCTTTCGGTTGTACATACAACTCCATTAAATAAGTTGAGTATATTTTTGAGTTTCTTTAGAAGCTGGAACCAGGAGAAAAAAAAACGTAGTAAAATTAGTTCCTTTTCAGCAGCTTCACTGAGAGCACAAAGTGAAGGATGAATGAACATTCAGGAGTCCATTGCTTTTAGTGTTCCTCTTTACCTCATGTTGAATTTCCTCACTCTAATCTGGTATTTGTCAGCATCTATACAGAAGATAACTTCTTTGGTAGTCATGTAATACCAAAGCCAGTAGTCACTGTCATGGGTCCTTGTGCCCAGACTGGTGAGTGTGCTGATGGCTCTATGGGCACCGTAAATTCAAGATAACTGGCTTTAACTTAATTACTACTGCCTATATACCTTGTTTTTAATCACTAGGTCTTCATGTGTTTTACCAACAAAGGCATCTCAAATGACGAAATTCAGACACTGGAAAGGAAAATTATTTTTTGAAGGTCACCCCAGCAGTCAGTGTAGCATCTGGAATTCAGATTAATGCCATGGAAGAGCCTAGGAGGAAATGGGTCTTTGTGTAATTTTGGTTTTGGTGTCTCTAGTGAATGAGACACTGAACCACACACTGAGTGAGTCACAGTGATAGAATGAAATGTTAGACTGATCTATTTATTGCTCTGCAGCCTTCTTGTGCTGACAATAACACAGGCTATGTTGTATTTTTTAAAAGTATTAAACTGTATAATTAAAGGACTATTTCATAATGCACACGACAGGTTATCTTCAGGAGAGGGTGATGTTTTTAAAATATTCATGTGCTCCACTGTAGTCGTTCAGAAGATACAAGTAAATAGATTTAAGATTTGTAAAATCAATATAAAAATTCAATTTAGCTTCAAGTACAAAAGTCGAATGCACTTGGTTTTTAAAAGCAAAACCATACATTATGTGTATTAGAAACTCATTAGCTTTCCTTCTTTTCATAACTTCCTGAGAAATTTATGGACAAGCACTAATCTCCCAAATTTAGATTCTGAAAAAGAAGTGCGGAAATCAGTGAGTTTCTTTTTCATAGTTTTAATGTAGTCTAATGTAATTGTGTTTTATTTTTTAAAAATGTCAGTGCAGGAAATAGACAAAAAATTACACAAGAACAACACAAATATATTTTTTTGAAAAGAAAAATAAGAAATGTAAAATAAGAGGTATAAGCTAAAATAAGGCAGAAAATAAGCCTATAAGCTAAATTATTGCCTTATTTAAAAAAAGGAAAAATTAAGCTTCCATAGAAGCTCTTAATATGAAAAAAGCCAAAACAAAACAAAACCTGAGAGGATAGCTGGGAAATAACTGATGCATGAAGCTATATCTAAGGCATCTAGAATGCCAAAACTATTAAGTAGCTCTTAAGCTATCCTCCTAGGAGATGATAGCCTTGTCAGAGTTAGATAGCTCCTCCCATTCATCTATTCAAAATGATTGTGAAATATTTGGATGGTAATGGGAACGGAGGACTGGAGGACTCTCATGTAGTGAATACAGTATAGCTATTATTAAAGTTTATTTGATGTTTTACATCACTGAATTTTAGGTGAGTCATCATAAAAATCTTAGGAAGAAGTAGTTAATTGAGTTTGTGGTTCTCTTTGTAACAACTGGATAGATTTCTCTTGCTGCCCGAGAGTTTTATGATACGTAGAAATATTGTTAACAAAGAAATTACGTACTTTAGAAAGTTGTCCTGTTAAAAAATATTTTTGGTATGACATCTACTCTCTTCTTTAGGTTTCAAGACTTATAAAAATTTAACACAAAAACCCCCAGTATAACGAATTATAATTCAGGAAGAAAGAAATACAGAAAATAGTTAATGTTGGTTACTTGGGGTAGATAATATCTTTCTAAGTGAACATACAGAGGCACTTAAGACTGGAAGCAAATTTTGATGAATACTTCTTTAATAGCATGTTTTTAATACAAAGGAAATCATACAAGTGGTGTCAAGGAGTATTCCAGCAAGATGTTTCAGAAGAGTATTGCATAATTTGAGTACTTCAAGTTGGAAGTATTTAATCACACTTGCTGTTATAAATATTTTGTTACTCAAGGCAAAACTATAGCTATGAATAAGTATGAATGGAATTATATTTAGATGCGGATAATCAACTTAGAAGATTTTTAGTTTGATAATAGCTTGAAGAAGGACATTTATTTACTTAGACATGAGGTCAAAAGGGTACATTCCGTGTTCTAGAGAAACCACAAATATATTTACATAGTTCAACATTTTTAATGTTCATGTTTTTTGATTTTGCTTTTAGTAAAATGAAATTATCGGCCATATATGTTATAGGAAAGTGTTATTTTCTTCTTGGGAATATTTTTTTATTAAAGAGTATGTAAGCAGCTTATAGAACTATATTTGTTACAGTTTTCATTGGCATAAATCTAATTTCTGGTTTTCTCATGAGAGAAAAAAAGTGCTTGGTTCTGTAATGCTCTGCCTGGAGTTTTGTATTTTATACTTACAAGTGTTACTTCTCTTTTTCAATGTCCATTTCTTCTCATACAAATGATACGAATGATAATCTCATCTGTCTGTAGAAAGTGTCTGAAGTGAGTTTATTGCCTCCTGACACCACTTACATGCTCAGGGTGCAACCTGCTGTAGTCTTGTCTTTGCGGTTCATATGGTCATCAGAAATCAAAATAAAAACATATCCTTATGTCATAACGTTATACCTTGTAATTAGTACATCTTGTGCAATTCCTTCAGTGGGGATTTCCTTTCTTTCCTGTAAACTGAAATTTTTGTAAGCAGTGTTTAGACACATTCTTTTGTAAAACCGATCTTATCAGGATTATGCAGAGCTTCCCATTTTTCTACAGGGGTTAAGGAGTGCTCACCACAAATGGTATGAGTATTTCAACTGAAAAAATGAGATATTTTCAAAGTGAGGAGTATTTCTGAGTCTTAATGTTTCAATTTTTTAAAATGGAACAAAAGCTATTGTATTTTCATGAAGACTGTATACTAAGTAGCATATGTGGACTTAGACAACTCTTTCTTAGGGATGTAAGGAATCCCTTGTTGGTTTATTATCCATTATTGCAATGGCTAATAAAAAGGCTTGAGTATTTTGTAAGTTTTACTGGTGTTAGAAAATGATTCATTGAAATGTCACAGAAATAGCCTTATAAAACTTAAGAAATATGTCTCATTGTTATGCCTTACTCCTCCCTTCTTTTCCACCTACCAACCTTCTGCTAGCCCACTACCCCACTTCATATGTATTGTCAAGCCACAACAAGACAAAGCTTGTACAAGACTTGAAAGAGGAAAACTTTAGAACTTAAACTTAAGAAACAGAACTGGTATTGCTTTTAATTTGGTGGTTGTTGTTGTTGTGCTGTTTTGTTGGGTTTTGTGGGATTTTTATTGATTTTGATCTCAGATATATTAAGATTAGAATTGGTTGAGAAAAAAATAATCCAGCTTTTTATTCTGACTCAGAATGAAAACTAGCAAACTTGACTTATTTTCATGCAGGAGGGGAGTGTGAGGGTGGTATGTGTGTGTGAAAAGAAATGCCAGAAATGTTTGAATAATTGTATTCCGTTCCAAGCAATAAAGCAGAATGGTGCAGGGGGCTCTTCCTCACCTCTTGAGAGGATACCTGCAAACCCACTGGAGGGGTGGGGTCAAGAACTGTCAAAGAAATTTCTTTTCAATATGTTACTACAGGCAATTTAATTCACATGGAACCATACAGAAATGATTGAAAAGATAAATTTGTATCGAGCCTGCATGTTATCAGCTGATGTGAAACATTTGGGTATAAGATGTTCCCTGCAACTAAGACTAAGAAATAACACCAAAGCAACAGTTTATGGTTGTTTTCTGACCAGCCATTAGTGAGAGATTTTCCCAGTGCTGAGGTTCTGGAATTTCAAGTTTCGTTTCAGACTTAGGGAAAACATACTGTATTTGTAGAAAATCTTCTATTGCAGCCTTGGGTATTTTTTCCTGCTACCCTTTCCAGATTTTCCTGACATTCTCCTGCCCAGCCTGTGCTTGTGCCTGTCACTCCCACCTCTTCTGCAACCCAACTGCTACAGTATTTTTCATCTTACCATCCTGATTCTTGGCAATTCATCTGCCATGAGCCACTTGACTTGTTACCCAAATTGCTTCCCTTCCCTTTTCTTCTCCTATGCCTGGTTCCCTGTTTTTATTCACTCTCAGTCTCTGCAGACTCAGTTCTAGGCTACAAGTTTTAGCATTTTTAGTCTCTCCACATAAAGCACTTTGTCCCTCTCCTTCGTTGTTTTAGTGGGCTTTTTCTGTACCTTTTGTAACTCCACTTTGAGTTGCAAAAACCAGAACTGCACATAGTACCCTAACTGAGGGACACCAGTGATCAGTGTCCAGGCAGGAGGTGCCCAGTGCCATGATCCTAGTGCCATTGCCAGAGATGCACATCAGCTTCTTGGCTTCCTGGTTCTGTGCATTGAGCTGCCTCAGGACTGGTAGTGGCAGCTCCAGGATCTCTTTCCTCATTTGTAACTATGAGGTCTGAGTTCAGCACTGTGTTCAGCTGAGTTCAGCAAGCATGGTTTAGGTTATTTTTCCATAGATTAATCACTGTACACTTATCTGCACTGAAGTTCTTCTGCCACCTTTTTGACCACTTACTTTTGTGAACTCTTAATGTAATTCCTTATTATCAGACAACACTTGACAACCTGAGTTTAATGGAATCTTCACACTTAGAGATGTCACCACCTTCTAATTTCTCTGTGTCATTACTGAAAATATTGACTAAAATTGGTTCCAACAAAGATCCCCAGAAGGGATCATGGACCCTAATGCTGATTCTTTTCCAATTTTCAGTACATCTTTTCCTAATCCTGCAGAAGTAATTTTTTTTTATAATCTTTGAAGTGGAACCTCCTACACCTCAGTTCCTGCTTGTGAGGAAGTCCTTGGAAATATTAACTTCCTAAGTAATAATAATATAGTAAGATATGAGTACATTTTATTTTTTTATTCTTGCTAAGCATTTAACATGTCCAGTTTTGAGTGGAGATGCTGGGTGTCAAACCCATGACATGATGGTGTCCCTTTCATTGCAAAATACCTGATATTGGATATTTTTTAAATCATCATTTACAACACAGTTTTGCTAACTTTGTAATTCTTACTGTGTGTCTTGGCACAATTTAATCTCAGAATAGACTTGTATCACATTTGCTGGATTTGGTACCAAAACATACATACCGGTCAGGCAGCTGGCTCAGAAAATTCCTGTCTGGATCCCTACAGTTTCACAGTATTGTATCTTCTGAAAATTACTCTAAAACTGCCCATGATTTCTTCTGGTAAGTTCACACTACAAATCTGCTAGGAAGTGATACAAAGGATTAATGGTATGAAATTTTGGAAATGTAATTTGGGAAGAAAGGGAGCTAATTCACATTGGTAGTGTGAAGTTTAATTAATTCAGATGAAGCATCATTCTTGAAAATTATTCTGGTCTAAGGGAGGTCCAGGAATCCTTACAAAGTCATCTGTTACTTCTATAGTTTTAGAAGGGCAGAGAGTTTAGAGGGGCAGAGAATATTACAGGGTCTTTGTTTTTGCTGGAACTGTAGAAAAGTGGCCTTCCACCATTGAGCAGGACAAATGAATTAACTTCTCTTGTCCTGCACTTAATATTCTTCATGTATCTACCAGGTAAAATTCATAGTGATTCTTCCTCCCCTCCCATTTTCTCACTCTGCCCACCCCAGAATGTAATTCTCTGATATGATTTATGGTGGTAACTCACCAAAGGATCTAATCACAGCTGTATGGAAACTGAGACTTTTCTAAATCAGGTCTTAACTTCTGTTTGGCCTCTTCTGGCAGGCCTCCACAAATGGCAGAGAGGTTGTTCCATGGCCTTACTGAGCTTTGCCAGGAACCATTGGCAGGATGCAGAGAGCAAATCCTCTGAGAGAAAATCATTAAGAGCAAACAATGCTAATTTGTGTTGTGAACAAAAATATTTAAAAGCTAGGAAGAAGTTCAAACATTTTTAAGTGCGCTTTTAGAAATATGGCAGGAATACTTTCTTTGTAGTTTTCCCTTGGACTTCAGGAATGATCTTGAGCCATCTGAGATCAGTAGTTTGTGTTAATATGCTCTTGCATGCCAAAAATACTTAGGTAACTGTAACTGTTTACTTTTAAAGATTTTGTTGTCATTAACACACGTCTGCAGAAGGAGGCTGTGTAAATAATTGCATTCATATGTAGAATTTGTTGGAACATTTTGTGTGAAGACAGGATAATAACGTATGGCTAGATACTTTTGAGCTTGTAGATAACTAATGTTCTAATCTGAGGGCCAGCTTTACCATAAGGTTTCATTCAATGCATGAGGCAACCAGCAATACCATTTCTTAGAAGAGATGCCGATTCACTCTTATGGCATTTACTGGCATCAACTGACCCAGTGTTTAAACACGGGAGTAGGTGTCCTGATTTCTTAGAAACACAGAGGCACAAGTGAAAGAAATTCTGCATAATGAGCACTCTGTGAATAAAGACGTTTTTGTTCAGGTGCCTAAAAGTCAGTTTGCAAGTGATGTGTTAGACAAATTCCAAGCTGTTGCTCTTTTTTCTATAGGTTTTCTATTTATACACTTTAACTTCTAACTCTCATGAGTTTACATGCAAGAGTTGCTTGTTGAATAGTGGTGTAAAACAGGTATTCCCTCACTAAACTCACAGTTCTAAAAGCAAAACAAATGATTCTGTGACTTTCTTAGAAGTAAGGGTCATCATTGTAAAGACATCCCTGATTTATTGTCATCACCAGGTTCCAGAATAGCCCTTCAGGGCAGGCAGACAATGTGATTTCTGAAATTCATGTTTGGTGTTGAATTCTAGAGAGCTTAAATATTTTTCTTTCTTATTCCTCGTTTTGTAGGCTATTGTGCAAATCTGAGTTGTACATTCTGGCCTAAAAATTGTATTTCAGCCCTTTCTATGTCCTTCTCACTGTTGAGATATGTGAAAGGGAGAGCATCATAAAAGCATAGAATGGTTTGGGTTGGAAGGGACGTTAAAGACCATCTAGTTTCAACTCCACCACCATGGGCAGGGACACCTTCTACTAGACCAGGTACTCAAAGCCACATCCAACTTGGCTGTGAACACTTGAAAAGGAGCATCCACAACTTCTCTGAGCAACCTGTTTCAGTGACTCATCACCCTCATGGTTAAGTGTTTCTCCATAACAACTGATCTAAACCTACCTTCTTGCATTTTAAAGCCTTTACGCCTTGTCCTGTCACCCTTGTAAAAATTCCCTCTCCAGCCCTTTTGTACTGGACGGTGCTATAAAGTCACCCTTGACCCTTCTCTTCTCCATGCTGAACAACCTTAAGTCTCTCAGCTTGTCTTCATGAGAGAGTTGTTCCAGCCTTCTGAGCATCTTTGTGACCTCCTCTGGATTTGCTCCAACAGTTCCATGTCCTCCTTATCTTATGGGCCCCAGAGCTGGCACAGCACTCCCTGTGGGGTCTCACAAGGGCAGAGCAGAGGGGCAGAATCACCTCCCTCGACCTGATGCCCACGGTGTTTTTGCTGCAGCCCAGAATATGTCTGGCTTTCTGGGCTGCAAGCACACATTGCAGGGTCATGTTGAGCTTCACATCAACCAACACCCCCAAGTCTTTCCCAACAGGGCTGCTCCTAACCCACTCTCCACCCAGCCTGAAAATGTTGAGATACATGACCAGGTGAAAAGAGGGAGGTTAGAAAAGCAAAGACACGTGTATGAACTGCAAATACTAGTTGAAGCTGTGACTGGTTGAAATCACTCACTGATAAAAGTCTATAGTGACAGAATAAAATATATGTATTGTCTCTATGACACAAAAATGTTAAATCACCAGAATTCTGTAAATATGGTCTGTGAAAAGTTTTATTTTTTTTTTTTTTTTTTTTAGGCTGCCTCTAAAGAAACTATCATTGCTTGCATACAAATGAAATAGCCTAAAATGAGATGGTGATTCAAGTTTTACTTAAATGACATATATTTTGAATGTATAAAACACAGATAAACTGAAAACCAAAAAAAAATCTTTTAAAATAAGTATGTTACAGCATTTGTAGCTGCAGAAAGGAGAAAGGGATGCTTGATTGAATTGGTCAACAATTGGTATAGTTCAGCTGTATTTTTTCCACAGTTGGTTTCTAAGCAAGTGTAGATTTTGTAGCTCTTCTCTTATTTTTTCCCTTGTTGTAATTTTTTTTCATTGTAATGAGCACAGAAGTCTACACTTCAAATGAGATTGCCATAGAATACACAAATCTGTGCTAAAAGATTAGTGGTTGTGGTCTGCAGCCAGGTATTGGCACTGGTACTGCTTTCAAGGTACTGAGGAGCTGCATCTTATATTAGACATCATGTGACTAGAAATAACCCAGGAAGCAAAAGGAAAAACTGAAAACTTTATCCCTCCCAGCTGAATGCCCTGCTCTTGGAGCTACAAAGTCATTCTCAAGGTTTTTGGCTCTTGTTTTCAATCCGTTGCTTCAGCTGCACAGTGGTCCAGCTTCAGGAGATGTCAGTGTCTCCTTAGTAGGGCTGCAAACTATCCAAGAGTAGCTAAACTTTTTTCCTACTTCTTAGTTACTAAAGAAAGGGAAAGACTGTTGCTATTGCTTTCTCTTCCTGACATATTTTGAAAGAAACAATATTGTCTCCTGGTGTTTTGAAAGAAAGAGTTTTGGACTCTAGAAAAGCCTTAGAATTCTAAACTTTGATGGTAGGAGGCTCTTGCAGAAAAAAGCACCAAACTTTCAAATATGAGAGATCTAAAGTGCTCTTATCAACATGTGCTCTGTGAATCTTTAGCAGTTACAAGGTCCTTACAAACAGTTGTAGATCCGTTTGCTTAGCTGACTTTCCTGAGGCACTATGTAAGACTTCTCAGCACCTGACCTGGTGCTCTCTCTGCCAACACAGTGGCTGGGCACCCTTGCTGGAATCACCCACAGAAGAAATCACTTTCAGTTTTAGATAGCGGGTACTCAAGCGAGGCAGTAATAGAAACTTGTATAAAATACCAAAACTGACAAAGACAGGCCATAATCTGGGTTAGTTTGTGTGTCCTTGTAGTACTAGTTCTGACGCAGAGCTAACTTTGGCCACAGGATTTAGTTATCTCAGTCCATACTGATGATTGGTGTACATTTTCAAATAGTAAGCTGGTCTACTATAATAATATAGTAGATTCTAATATAATAACCTTCCTGACCGTCCTGTACTAAAATTTCTTTATCAGCTCTCCCAGCCCTCATCTTCATGCTGGGGAAGGGAATCACATTGTAATTTGTGTCCTAAAACAGAAAACCTCAGAAAACCCTTAGAAAACTACCTAATCCTTGTAAACTGGACTGCGTGGCTGACTGGTGTGCCACTGCAACAAATAGTAATTACAGGCATGCTTGAAGCAAGGCTTTCATAAAACTGAATGAAAAATATGATTCATTTCCCAGGAAGACTGACCCACCCATTCAGCCATTGACATGTCTGTTGTCTTCTTCTGCGTCTTCTTTTTCTTAAGTTTCAAAGGAAAATAAAATGTCTGAAATCGAAGACCTGCCTGAACATATTCCTCTTCTGTATTTAAATCAATTTGTAAAATAATGTTTTGATTATAAGGTTTCCTAATTTTTCAAGTGTTAATAACTCTCTGCATTTTCACCCATCTACTTGAGTACTAATGACAAGTAGTACTCAGTGGATTAAATCTTCTGTTGGCCTCTGATAAGAAAGTTTCCACCATTTCCAATCATATTGAATATAAGTTTCTAATATCGTTAAGTACTCTATTTTAAAAAAATTTACATATAACATTAAAAAGCTGTGTATTATCTCAAGACAGTTAATTGCTTTTGGAAAGAAGTTTGTGATGTTGTTCTGCTAACTTAAGATTTCAGTTAGAGACTTGCTTTTACAATAGTATAATCCTTGACCCACTTTAAACATTCAAACATCCAATAACTAGATCTTTATGATGTTACATATGAGAAAAGATGCCTGTGGCTACCTATGCCAGACATGTTTGCAGGATTAAAGTGAGAGTGCAGTAGGGTGGTGCTGACGCTACGGGTTTATACCAGTTTTTTTACCCCTTTTTCAGAGTTTTAGATCAGTGTGAGCAGGGTTCTAATTAAATTCTTTCAAATAAAATTTCCCCTGCATCTTCAAAAGCATTGTATTA
This sequence comes from Promerops cafer, assembly GCA_013398275.1. NCBI lineage: Eukaryota > Metazoa > Chordata > Aves > Passeriformes > Nectariniidae > Promerops > Promerops cafer. The sequence goes on from VZSE01014922.1 coordinate 6,247,717, forward strand.
TTTGATATTTTTAATTGTATTTGACTTTTCATGCATATATATGCTTTATCTAAGTGTTACTTAAAATCTAAATTTTGTATGATCAACAGACTAAAAAGTTTTTTCTCAAGATTTTGGCCATGACAGCAGTATATGTAAAGAGGGATTTCCATCCTTCAGTGAGTTTAGGGACAGCAAGATGTCTGTGAAACACAATTATCAAGACTGCTTGTACTGCCTTCATGGAGCTCACTTCATAGTCAGGATTGTAATATAGAGTCAAATTCCCAAGTTCAAAACTAAACCAAAATGAAAGGAACTCTCTCCATTTGTGATTCTGTTGGGGGAGGAGAAGGTATTTCATAAAGCCCTTGGAAATTCATACTTGTCAAAAGTGAAAAGAGATAAAAGTAATGTACATTCTTAGATCTATTGCTGGGTCAGTATGCAGACAGCAGAATGCATAACTTACATGGCAGCATATAACAGTGTATATGATCAACACCAATATCTCAAATGCAGGCTCAGTTTACCAAATCCAGCCAATCAAAACAACCAAATAGTCAAAGATGTATTCCTGTTTCCAGAGTGAACTTTACTCTTGTGGAGACCTGATTAATGTGCTTTGGAGACCTGTAATGAGGGAGAGCTTAATTGTTCAGATTTATCAGCTTGCAAAGGTTTTGGATGATCCCACATAAGCCTGTTCAGTCAGCATTCCAGAATGTGCAACCTGCGTGTTTAGCAGTGGTCATGGTTTGTTTAAGCATGCAATTTAACCTTAAACACCAAGATTTTCAGTGATATTTTCCATTAACTGAAAAGATCCCCTCTTCTAGACAATTGAGCTTATTTCAGAAGTTTCACTTTATATATGAGTTATTAATTCTGTGCACAGTGCCATAATAGCACTGCCTGTTTATAATGTGTTCCCTCCCCCAGAATGCTTACAATCAAAGATAAGTGAGAGGAGACAATGAGAAAGCCATACTAGAAGAGGAAGCTGTGGAGTAAAACAAGAGTTAGATAAGATGGCAAAAAAGAACCTGACAGATAGGCTGGAGCAGGCTCTGGGAGCACTTTGCCTGTGAGGACCTTCCGACTGCTGCCGCACCAGCTGTGCTGGTGCTCCATGGAATCACCCACTTCCCCTCTGCTGGGGCACCGCTGCCAACCTTGGTTCTCAGCTTCACTTGTTTACTCCAAAGTGTCCCTTTGCTTTTTCTCGTGCCACGAGACACTCTCCAGCAGGAAGGGAGCCCTGTAAAATAAATTTGCCTTCCCTCCAACTCCCCTTCCAGTGACTTCTGTTGTAGAAACACTAGTAATCCCTGAACCAGTGCTAAACTAACCCTAATAATATTTTTTTATTGATTAAAAGAAACTAAAAATGCTCTGTAAGTAAAAGCTGTATGCCCAGCTAATCTGTAGAAACAAACATGCTGCTCGTACACAATCACTCTCACTCCACCATCTGTTTGCTTCCAATAACTATTGCTTTGTCTTTAGTGAAGTGTTTCTTGGCTTTTCTAGATAAAGTTGTTTTTAAACTTGCACAACTTTGCAGCTGGACACATAAACTTGTAGTGGTGAAAATTACGAAGAAGAAAAGTAGAAGGTGCTTTTGACAGAGAAGTAAGATTCTGTTCTGAACCTAAGTGAAACATATCACAAAGGATACAGCAGATTTGAAAATAGCACTAAAGAGGTACAAGAAGACTGAAAGTCGGAAAGAAGAAAGGCATTTTTCTTCTTTTGACAGAAATCTGGGAATAATGTACCCAGCAGCTTTTCTTTTATGAAATCTCCAGCCATCAGCATGAGCCATAGTTTCCATTTCTATCCACCTGAGGAAAACTGAGCAAAATGTATTGGCTTTTATCAGTGAGGTTCCCAGTGAATGCAGAGTCACCTGTGATCACAAAGAGCACATCAAGGTCAGAGAGTTAAGGAAATTTCCTGCTCCTCCTTTTGAAGAGCTCTTCTGACTGATCAGCCTCTGTAGTCTTTTGCAGAAAAGTAGGCTGGAGCTTTCGATGAAAAAAATAAGAACAGAAATACTAACCTGTTATTCTGTCTTTGACAAAATAATTCCACATCTAGGATTTAGCTAAATGTGTTGAACTAAAAGGAGCTGTTACAAAACTTGGCTTGTTTTCTACATTTGCAATAATTTTATATATTTCATTGTTCTTGAGAGGGCTGCAGTAGTCTCCAGCAAAATCTTGTCAGGGAAGATGCTTACAGACCTATGGATGATGCCAAAGCCAGGAAAAATATGGAAAATCTAGATGTTCCAGAAAGAACTTGTGGACTGCTGCAGTGCATCTTAGGTGTTCCACAGGAACAGCAGGAGAGGTACTGAAGCAACCACATATACATGCAAAGTAAATAGTTTGCTCTGCCACTGCATTAGCAAGGAAACCACTTCAAACAACTCTCTCTACCTAGGAAAAAATGTAGTAATAATAAGCAATAGCATAAGTCTCCACTCCTTGCCCCAGAGGTTGTCTGCTAATCCTTAGGAGCCTTTGCACTCTGCAGGCTTCCTTTTTCTATCCTCATTTGTCACTGCAAAAATATTTGTATGGGTCACAGGCATACTGCAATTAAAAAAAAAATTAGAGAAAAAATGTTCACCAATGAATCCCTTTATATATGTAAATTAAACAACAAGCAATGTCTGTTCTCTGAGGAAAACAGAAACTTGTTAAAGAAGCTAGAAATCCCTCCTGTTTGTGAGTTGCTGGAAGCCCATTGTGCTGATGCTTCTGAAAGGGAACTGAATGCACTTGCGAGGGTTTTCTTTCATTTCAAAAGCATTCTCTGGTTTGAGATCTCCCCATAGCTAATTAAAACAAGAACACAGGGCGACATTAGTTATGCACCAGAGTGGGAGTCAGAAGATGTGAGTTCAGTTCCCAGCCCTGCCACTGACTTCCTGGGTGACCTTGGGTAAGCCTCTTGATGTTGATTTTCAAAAGACCTCTGGGGCCAAATTTTCATATTGAAGTTTGGTTTTCAAAGGAGCTCAGTATCTAGTGATTTCCATGATGTTGATTATGGCCAGAATTTCAAGCAAGCTCAGCAAGAAATATGCTGAGCTCATTTGAAAATCAGTCCCTTAATCTTTTTCTGCCTCAGTTTCCCATCTCTGACAGTGCTGGTGAAATATTTCCCTTGTCTGTCCTGATTGTTTAGACTGTAGCTCTGCAATGCCAGAATTGTCTTTTCATGAATGTGTATAATGTCTTGTACAATCTTGTTTAATCTCTATTATGGTTTTTAGGCATTACTGTAATGATTCTTACACCAGTGTTCTGTTTTAGCAAAGAAAGAAACTGTAATCAGAAGAAAGCCTAATTATTGTGTTGCTTCTTGGATCTGGGTGAAGAGCTATACTGATTTCTTTACTTTACTTGGGAGGATGTCATGTGGAAAACACCAAAAGCTGTATTTAAGATCAGGATATGTAGGTTAGCTGACTTCTCTCATCCAGAAGGGACAGTTAATCTATCAGAGCAGCCGGTTAGGTCGGTTTGGCGTGATTTGATTTGTCAATAAACTTATTGGCTGTCTGCTGCTACCTTGTTATGCTTTAGCTGCTTACGGTCCAATTGTTCATTAATTTGCTGAAGAAAATTTTCAGGCACTGAGTGGTGTGAATTTCCATACACCTTCCTGCCTCCCTAGCTAATAATGTGATTCTGTTTGTAGTTCATACAGCACCAGCTCTGTTTGCACTTTTCCCACACTGCTTTCATGATCTTGCAACATCTCAGAGCAACATAACATTCTCTGTTGGCAAAGGCATAGAGTGCTTCTTCACTTCATAAGTGCTGTTTGCTTCCTGGGACCCACTACAACCCATTCCTGAAATTCCAGATCAGCATTGTCAGTGATAATCGAGCTCCTGGTTTCAAGCTCTGTGCTGTACAAGCCAGAGGCCAAATGTAGTAACCCAGGAATGTGTGATTGCAAAGACTGTCACTTCCCAAGGAACTCTGCTTGCTGCTAAATGACTGCCCTTTCCACATACCTGTGGGTGTCACTAATACGGTGACTCTTCCCTGCTAGGTTTGTCATATATGGGTGGCCAGCACCTCAAGCAGCTGAAAGTTTGGAAGTGATCATTTCCTATGTTTACAAAACCAGCATGCACTTGCTGCTGTTTTCCAGATTCCTCTGTACTCCCTGTCTAGAAATAGTTATTATTCAACTATGTGCCCTCTGAAGAGTCCTTTTGATACTTTATATTTTCCTTTATGTGAAATGGGATGCTGTACCTTGATTAGCTCTGCAATGAAAAATCTAGCAGGACAGCTCTAGGAAGTGTATGATCTTGGCTGTTTTTCAGTTAAAGCTCAGTGTCTTTTGTCATGGGGATAGCTTAACTGTGCCATTTGTTTGTGACTAGCATTTTCTGTTGTTGCATTTTTTAAAGGAGAGACTCCCTTTTTGGTCTCTACTAAAAGTGCCTTTCATTTTCTTGATCTAACAAATAATCTTCTAAATTGTGTTACATGTTCTAGTATTGGCATGCATGCCATGCCAAGAGAGCTGTTATCTACTGGAGCTGGTATCTGTAAATAAAACCTTGGAGTCAGGGGAATACTATAGATGGTTTGGGTTCAAGAGACCTTTAGAGATCATCTAGCTCCAACTCTCCAATGGACATATTCCACAAAATCAGGCTGCTCAAAGACCCATCCAACACTTTCAGGCATGGGGTGGCCACAGCTTCTCTGTACCAGTGTCTCACCACACTCATAGTAAACAATGTCTTCCTCACACTCAATCTAATCTGTCCTCTTGCAGTTTAAAAGCTCTGTGCTTTGTCCTGTTGCTGCAGGCCCTGGTAAAAAGTCTCTCTCCAACTTCCTTCCGATCCCCCTTTATATATTGATTTAGTCCTTAAAAGTTTTCCATTCCTTCCAGTTATTGAACCCAGTTCCCCCATATTTTTACTAGCTGTATCCAAATGTGTAGAAAAGGAGGAATCTTAAACTACTCTTACAAACCAGAAAGTCCCAGTAACACTGAGCTAACCTAAATTCCGGGTTGTAAGGCTATGCTTGATTTCTAGTGTGAAAGAAGCACGAACAAAAAGGTGATTCCTTAAGGTAGTTCTTCTGTATTCAGTTTTGGTTTCCTTCTGTAATTAGTGCAGTTTGATTGTTTAACTTATATTAAACTGTTTATTTTGAGATATAAACCCTCAATCTTCCTCAGCATCATGTAAGGATTTTACGTGTTTCTACAAGGGCTGGTGTGCCAACCAAAGAGTGCAAGGGAAGTTAGTAGTTCTTAAGAGGTAAACTATAATGTTATTCCATTCTGGTAATAACTATAAGACTAAAATAACAAGTGTAACGTTAACTCCTTTGCTAGAAAGATGAAGACTGTGCAGGATGCCCTGTCATTTAGCTATGTGCTCGTTATCCCTATTACAAAGCCCCAGTGACACTGCAACTGCTGTCCCATCAATTCAACATTAGCTTCCCTTGTTCTGCCATTCTTGTTTCTGCTGCCCTGTGCATCTGTGCTGAGGCTGTTCAAGTCCTTTCTCTGTCCCAATTCACTCCCCTCTTAAAGCTGATCTGGACAAGAGAGTGTAGGCATAGAGAGACCTTGAGGGTTTAAAAGACTTTGCCTAGGGTTGGACCTTAGTTAAGCCCCTCACAGTCATCCCAGCATGTTTGCCATCAAGCACAGTCATTTCCAGATTGTCTTTTATCTGCACCACGCAGAATGTCAAGGTGAAGTCAGAAGTGCACGTTTTGTGATATAAATGACAGTGATAGAATGATAAGAGTTTTCTGATGCATGTAGCATTAAAGAAGATGCACTCTGCCAGTTACACTCCTGGCACATGAGAATCTGCAGAAAGGGATTTAAAATAAATATCAATCAGACTTAAAATTAACTACTAATTACCATCAGAAGCTACTAGGCTGCTGCAGTTATAATCCATGAGTATTTATAGCTCAGGGCTCTAGCATTAGACTTTTTTCTACTGACTGCGACTGAAGAAGCCTAATCTTACATCACAGGACAGGTTGAGAAAAATAATCTCAAACCAATGACAACATCATGTTTGGCTGCACAAGGCCACCATGACATTGTTTTGGAGGATGCTCTATGTACTGGGATTAGGAACATTTTTTGTTTCTTTTAGGGAACATTTTACTGAGGATTATTACAGTGAAGATCTGCTCAGTGTGCACAGCATAGCTCATGCAGAATGTCTCTGTACACACACAGGCAATATGTCACCCTGCTTTAATCTAAATGAAAACCATGCAGTTTTATGATTGAGCAATGGCTGATCTGTAAGTCCCTCTTAAACCCCCCCTAAACAACAACTCAGTTTTATTTCTTACTTTGTTTTTTATATGAATTATTATGTCTTTTTTTTTTAATGTAGCTTAGCAAAGATATATTATTTTATAAATATGACTTACTAGAAAATTACCATGTGTTCTCCAGTGCAAGTGTTGGTGTTCTTAGAATAAACAACCAGATACTGTGCAACTACTAGAAGATACTGGGGTTTTTTCTGTGTTGTATTTTTTGCTTTTAGTGTGCAACTGATGCATTCACTAAGAATGTATTTGGAAATTGTTTGTAGCCCTAGTTACTCAGGGGTAAGACAGTGTGGTCTAATGGGAAAGACAATGGTTTAACACACAGGGTGCTGGTGGTTCTCGATGTACTCCTGCCCTGTGCCTCAGTTTTCCACCAATGAAACGGTCACAGTAGTATAATTGACCTCTTTCTATAGTGCTTTGTGTCCAAGAGAAGAAGAAGGGTGTTAGTGCTTCTACAAATGATTTGTTGCTTAAGAAAAATTCCTCTTCTAAGGAGGTTGTCAGGACTGTGGGCTGGTAGGAGTAGAGCAGGAGATGTAGTCCCAAGCAAGTACCCAGCCAGTGTCTGAAGCAGTGGCAGGCTATCCCAGAAGTGTTCCAGGCAGTGCAAAGCTGCAGAATTCAGAACAACTGGAATGGTAAAGTTTATTCACAAAATACAGACAAAAATTATTTCTATTAAAAAACTTGGGAGATGAACACAACTTCTCTTTTTATACATCCTAATAATAAAGCTCAAAAGGTTATGTGGCTATATATAGTGCTTCACTGCACATTGAATTATATTCACTTGCTGTTACATTTTAAAATTAAGTAAATTCAGTCTGAAAGTAGGTAAGAATTTTAGAAAGCATTGTGAAGTATTGAAATGCATCACTAAGAAGAAAATTGAAAATGCTGTCTTCATTAAAACTAATTTTAAAATAAAACATAGCACCTAAATTTTTTTTTCAAGTCGTTCAGCATTTAGGGGGTGGAAGAAAGAGTATTTTGTTCCCACCATTTTGTTTTCACATTTTCTTATTTGTACTCATGTCTTTATTCAAGAGCAATATTTATGATCAGTCTTTTGGTAAAGAGAAGCACATCTGTTCTCCCCTCCTTCCTTTGGGTAAAAGGGGTAGTGGAACTGGTTTTCTGTACTATAAATCTGCCCATTCTCAAAGGTGACAGATTGCTCTTTCCTGTCCTTTCTCTGCAGTTTCAGAGCTGCTGAGTCTGTGTCATTCTTGCCAATCACAAAATCAACAGGGATTGATTCAGGGATTAGAGTTTCATCCCTCTCATAGTATAGCTTATAAATATTCCTACCTGTGTCCCCAACACATGACAAACTGCATGTGTCTGTATTCACAACTCTCCTGGCACCAGGACACATTATTCTAAGGTGTTTTCAGACAGCTGTTTAGAATAGGAAAACAGTGAAGTCTTTGTCAAAAAGTCTTGTGAGGAGATTATGACGAGACAGAGTGAAATGGTAATCTGGGTGATAATTTTCTAGGGGTATGATCATTTGGTGTAGCTGGGGACTTTTTTGCTCACTGGTTGCATAGCAGCCTGTTGGATGGACTGCTAGGGACCACTGCTACCTGGTCTGCTTGCCCCATCACTGCTCCTTTTGTTTTCTGTCTGTTATCCTGGAACAGTTCTGTTCAGGACCATATTCTAGGAGAAGCTTTTCCACCTGAAAATCCATCACTAGTTCACCTTTTTAGAAGTGAATGTCTAAAAGAATGCACAAATGACATACTGAAATAGGCAGTGACTCCCAGCCACAGGGGTTACAAGATACAGGATGTTACCTTTTGTTGACAGATGTCATAGACATGATTTCTGCTTGTAGAGAATACTTGCAATGGACTGTTCTGAGAAAATATGAGTTAAATTTATAGAATGGACCATCCAGGGACTGCTAGGGACTTCTGCAAAAATGGATGGGGCTCCCCTCCACTGTCAATACCAACAGCTGTCCTCTCACTACTCCAGCCCAGGATTAATAATGCCTTCCTCAAGTCCAGTGTGGAAGTGGATTAGTCTAAACAGCCAAAAGGCACTCCTAGTGCAGAATAGGAGTGTCCACACTCTGAATTAGTGCCAAGTAGTTAATGCAGTCTGTATTCACACCCTCGCTTATTTTGCAACAACTTCCCTGTGTAGGCAAGCCCTACATGTTCATGTCATTTGATGGTTAGCATTGCATCAGTGACATTCCAGATTCTGACCACAATGTTAGTAATGGAAAGTGGTTCATCTTCTAATGAAATGGTAGGCTTTTTTTCCTGGTTGCATCTTTTGCAACTTTTTCTTTCATGTGCCTGGAGTGAATTTCTTCATTTTTTAAATGTGTGTGATATTCTTCTCATCTCTGATACATGAAATGATGCTCTCTAAGCATAGCTATTGCCTTTATACATTATACTGCATGAAGCAGTGATTGCTCAGCCTTTTTTCTTCTGAAGAGCAGGAGAAAGCCCAAGTAATAAAAATGTTCTTTCCATGTATTTGCAGTTTAGTAGCTTGTGTCTGATATATTTTTTCCTCATAGGATATTCCAATTTTCATGCTTTGCTCATACTGTGGCATCCTTAATACTTGTGCTCCATTGTCACATGCCTGGCATGCATTCACATAGACCTAGAACTTCCTGGTCATTTAAGCAGTCTGTTTATCAGTTTGGTTTATTTTCAGCAAGTCTCTGGTACTTAACCTGCTTCTTAAGTTTACATGTCATCGTGGGTGATGGTAGTTAAGATGGAAAAATATTACCACCTTAGGTTTTCCAGAAATAGTAGCTCCTCTGAGCTTACTGATGAGCCTTCGTGACATCTTTTTAGGTAATCTTCATCTCCCCCAGCAGCTTCTTCAGATCGAGTCCAGGCAGCAGCAATGAGGAAACTGAAGTTTAAAATGTCATCCAAGGACTTTGAAGTGTGGATTTCTCATGTTTCTTTGCAATAACAGAAGGAGAAAGAAAGCTGCCTCTCTGTTTGCCTACCAAATTTTTTGAGTTGTGTGGTTTATAATCAAAGATATCCTTTCTGTTCCACAGACACAGTTCCCACTGCACAACAGTCTGAATTTCCCAAAATATAAAGGCAAAATTGGTCTCTTCTCACTTTGATTAGTGTGTGAGTTGGAGGTTTCACAGGGTTTTCTGGAGTAATTGGTTTTTTTTTCCCTAGGATTCGTAGTCACATTTTATTATTAATATATTAAACAGCAAATTGTATCTAGCTGCAAGTGTCTTTCAATCTCCTTCACTTACATTATTTCTGTAAGAGTTGTCCAATAACATTTCCATCAAATCACAGTTTCTCTTCATTTAAAGGCCAGTCTGGAAAACTGGCATCAAGTAGCTCTACTCAGTAGTGAAAGGGTGAAATGGGAACAGTATTTCCATTTCGAATAGTGTATTTTAGAAGACCTGTAGCTTAGTGGGACAAAATACCGTAAAATATGCAAGTGCTGTGAATTTGATGGCATTGAAGGAGTTTTTAGGGGATTGTTTAGTGCAAGACACAATCCTTTCCTTCCTCACTATTACGTAAAGGAACTAAAAATTTGCTAATACATTCATCTAATTTGTATTTCACACTCCAGGAAAATAAGAGTGATTTCTATTTACAGGATAGTAATTTTATTTTGGATTGACCAAATGCACCTCTGTGTGCTTTTTACACAAGTATCTGTCAAACAGGGCACATACGAAGCACTTGGCAGTAAATTACCAGCAAGTTGCTTGGTCTGGCAGAAGCAAGGAAGTTTGCAATTGCAATCTGGAGCAACGTGTTAGAGGCCACCTTCCTTAGATCAACTTTGTATTGCAACACCAGCAACTAATCAAATTGTAATGTACTTCAATGCAAAGCCTAGTTTGGCTTGGTTGGCAAATTAAACTATCGCATGCCTCTGGCAAAAAGCACAAAGCCTTTGAACTGCTTGACTGCAGCTGTAGCTTGCACACCTTATTTTCCCTCTTAAAAATCAAATTAAACTGTAACCTGCAGCCTCTGCAGTAATTTTCAAGGAAAATTAAACAGTTGCTAACCTTTCTAGCAAAGATAACTGTCTCTAATCAAGCTAAAAAGTCCAGGCTGAAATTCCCCTCTCCAAGTTTAGACAAATTCATTGAAGGAAAACTCCAGGGCTTATGAAGTATGAAGATATTACCTCTAACTCAGGAAGTCCTTGGCCACAAATTGCTAGAGACTGTGAGAGTATGCCAGGAAGGTACTACTCTCTGCTTCCCCTCTTCTTTCACTCCTACAGCATTTACTGCAGATCCATCCCTAGGGAAGGACACTGGACAGTTGTTCTGTTCGGCTTCTCTAGACTGAAGGCTAACCCAAATTCAGAGCAGTGATGGGCATGCTGACCCACTTTCAAGCATTACCCAGTGGTCTCAGTAGTGTCAGGCCCTTCCTTTAGACCTGGCCCTGACCTTTCCTCACCCCAGATGCTTTCTGACTTCTAGAGCACAAATCTTGGATGTGACAATGTCCTTCACCTCCCCCACCTTTCATCATTTTCTGTGCCATGCTGGCAGAACACTTGGTATCTGTCTTGTCCTCATAACATTCATGTTTTTCTTGGAGCTCTCAGAGATAGGATTTTTCCCAGCCTGGATGAGTTGCTGTTATTTCTATGGAGTCAGCAGTACAATAGACCCTCTTGGGAGCCAAGACCTTGTCTGTCTGGTGGCTCAGGCTTACAAAGACTCAATCCCACATGCTTAATGTTACCCTTTGATTCCCAGGATTAGTGTCTGACTGTGGCAGGTGAGAAGGCAGAACAGCCCAGCACAAAAGGAAAGAAATCAATTGAGTTTACATTGCAACATGTACTCACTGAGAACCAGGTTAGAGAAACAGAAATTGGGGAGAGGGCATTGCTGACACTGGGAGCAGTGAGCAGACAGCAGTCTCTTCATCGTAGAAGTAACAATGACAGTGGAGAGGATTTTTCCTCTCATGTTTTTTTAACATGTATATTATCTATGCTTAGTATAATTCACAATCCAGCAGTTTATGTCTCTGCACTACGGTTTTCCTATTTTTAAAAGTTGGCTTGAAAGTTCTCAGTCTCTTTCAGCAGAGTAAGTAAAAAGTGAGCTAAGGCATGTTAGTCACAATATTATCAAGAGATGAAAGTGATAGAGATATAAATTAATACCAGCTTTTAATTAAAATTGAATAAGTAAAAAAAGAAGTTGGCAGTTGCAAAATTCATTATGATGTGTTACCAAAAATAGATACCTTTATAAGAATGCAGTTCTATTACAACAGCTGTAAACATCATTGCTGAGATAGCCAAATAGAAAATGTGTTACTAATACTCGTAACGTGTTTCAGTTGGCTGGAATGGAAAATGAGAAACTGTTAAGGCACTTAATATGGGATCTCTCAGACTACCAAAATAGATGTATGCACTTCTGTTACTTAAGGCAACATCTGAATTTTGGGAACAATAACTTAGTGTTTTCTGCGTCTGGTTTTAATTTGCAAGGAAAACTCAATTTTGTAAAAATATAACCTGACTTAGCTGAAATATGTATGATCCAGTGTTTTTATTTCTTTCTGTAGAATAGTGAGACTTGCAATTTAGATCCTCCAAATTTTTATACATTTCATTTGGTAAAAAAATCCCCTTGACCTTAATGAAAACATCTTCCAGTATGAGGCTACAGATACAGATCTACAGTTTATAGCATCTTTCTGACCATCTTAGGATGTGTGTGTGTGTGTGTCTTGTGTAATCTCTGCAAAATTTACTGTCACTGAAAAAAGTTATTTTCCTTTCTTCTCCTGTAATGTAGAACATCAAGCAATAACAACAAATCTGTGGGTGGTTTATCTGATTTATGCTAATTTGCTATTGACATGCTTGAGGTATTACTTGCATCATCCCAGTCTTGCATATTTGTTTTTAAAAATATTAGCTGCTTATGAAAAGGAAATATTTTAAATAATGATTCATTTGGGCTGTGATCACATCTTTAAGCCAGGGCCCCACTGTGATAGGCTGTATACAAAATCATTGCAAATGAAGTGCAACCTGAAGTGTTTAATATAAGCTTGCAGCAAGAGAACAGTTTGAATCCAAGAAGATTAATATACCCCACCTACAAGGATTAGGTCTCAACTCATGAAATTTCAGCCATTAAACATGAGGCATCTGAATCACCTCCAAAGCCAGTATGGGAAAAAAAGTTACCCCAGCCTGGGATTTAGCTCACATAATTTAGAGACCTGAGGCCTTCAGGGGAGGCTCAAGCACCAGTACCCAAGCTTGAGCTCATAGTTTTGAACTGGGATGCTTCACTACAGTCTCCTAAATTCTTGTGTCGGTGCCTAAGTAAGCATACACAGAAGTGATGAGGGAAGTGGTGACTCTTTGGCAAAGTCGGGAGGTGCTCCACAGGTGAATATTCTTCCAGAAAAAGCCACTTGCATGCCTATCTTATAATGTTGGGTTTTAGAAGTAAAGTCACAGGCACAAGCCCCACATTTTAAAAATTCACCCACCTTCCTTGGCACCTGCATATTGATTTTCTTTTAAAATATCATCTTTTGTAAGTAATCCCCTGTCCTAGATCTTGCTGTTACTAATGCTTCTAAGGTCATTGACTGACATGATGCCGTGGTACAGTGGAAGTACATGCCAAGTTCTTGGGTTGAAACAAAGTACAACACAGAAAAATGTGACGTTTTCCACAAGAAAGATTAGAGCTTCAGTATGCCAAAATTTGCAGATACATGAATTTAAGGACGATCTGAATCTCTTGTTCTTTGTTGGCATTCCTTGTAGAAAAAAAAAATCATGATGATATTGAAGTAAAATGGCCCATGTCAAACCTGCCACCTACCAATAACTCCAATATTTCTTAGCCTTGCTGTCTTAGTGGGATTTCACCCATTGCTTGGTATTTCAGAAGCTTCATTTAAAAAAACCTTTTTCTCTGCAAAAGTAGTACTTTCTTCAAATACTGTGTGCTTATGATAGAATAAACCATATATAGATAAGCAATCTAAGAATAATATGTCACAGAGGTTTTTTTCTGAAAACTGGTGACTAACACAAGTGCATTTCTGGTGTCCATACCATTGCAGTTTTGGTATTTATAGTTAAATTGTGCCCACTTTTTGCTTCTGATTTGCAAGTGTTTGCCTTTGTTAGATCGTCAGTATCTGATGAAGGTATGTTAATATTCTTGGAGATTAAAGCCTTGAAATTATGATGGACATTGGACATTTGAGCTCCTTTTGCCCCAGAATCCACACCCTGTTGATTGCATGAGACCTTAGTAGCAGACACACAAATAACCTTGATGATTGCCTGAGTATTCCCATGGTATTCACAGGAGTAGAATCATAAGATGGTTTGGGTTGGAAGAGACCTTAAAGGTCATCTAGTTCCAACCCCAATACCTGGGGCTAGAGCACCTGGGTCAGAAACATTTCTAAATGCTTGGAATATTGAAATGGAAAGAAGGGCAAGCTCTGTTAAGGAGGACGGTCTGAAATAGGCCTGGCATACCAAGAGGTGCTGTGGTGCAGCAATGGCTGCATCATCAATGCCAGGAGTCCCCCAGCCAGAGCTGTGCCTGCTCACAGGGCAGCAGCTCAGCCTAGGCTGGGTGTGAGAGGTTTTGGTTGCTCCACGGGTGATGTCTGCTGGTATCATCCGGAAGGTGATGGTATCACACAGGCATGCAGGACTGACCATAAGTTAGGAAACACAGGTCCTTAATAGATGTGGAAGACTGAATACCAGGGGTGCAAAGATTGGCTGATAGTGTGCAACAGCAGCACAGGGAACCCAGGCTGAGACGCTGTAGAAGGCAAATCATGAAGTAATTTTAAATAGTTCACTTGTGTTTCTCACTCCTCCCTTGGAATGCAACTTGTGCAGCTAAAAAGAAAAATGTTCTCTTTGCTTGGGACACCTTGAGGACTGCACCCCAGGGCCCTTCTCTGCCTCTGCAAAGGCACTGCAGAACTACCCCAAAGGAATGGAAAGCCATGGCAGGTGTTAAGTTTGCAGTTATGACCAGATAAGATTCAAAGATAAACAAATGCATTCAACTAAAAGCCTAGATTTACAATAACAGAGGAGAGCTAGAAGATAAAACAACATGTATGCATTTCATTAAGGCTATACTTAGCTCTCTCTATAAATATATTATATACATATTTGTCTCTTCCTTAGCTGCTCCTGTGTCTCAGCTTTTCACTTTGGCTAACTAATTTCTGCATGGAACACTAGTTGGTGTGCCCCTGGGTGCACAGAGTTGCTTATACCTTGCTTTCTTCTTCTGGTAAAGGTGGGGACCTGCAGCTCCTCCAGCTCTAGATGGATTTATTCTTGTTTGTCTGCCCTTCATTCCCTGGCGTTGGGCCAATGGGTGTTTTCTGGGAATTGTCAGTATTTCGTTCTGCCCCTCCTCTTTAAGGTTACTTCAATAACATTTCTATTGTCCATGACACTTTTTGGCTTTTGTTTTTCACTAATTATAGTCTTATCAAAATACAACAGCATCACTTTATAAATGATGCATTATGATAAACAGTACAAATTCCTTTTAAAGTGGGTACAGTATGTACAGGCTATACAGCAAGCCCATTTATGACACTCAAACACAAACTGATATTGAGGGCAGGACTGCCAAATCCACTCCACCTCATTCTTTGTTAGGTTCTTGGGACTCATCTGTGTGTTACTGGGTTCTGGTGAACTTGAGTAGTGAATACCAAAGGTTTTGCATATCTGCAGGCCAGCCTGCTCTCCTTCCCATCCTTTCTTTCTAGCATTGGCTGTAAACACACACACACACACACACACACACACACACACACACACACACACACACACACACACACACACACACACACACACACACGCACAAAGTGGCTACAACATAAAAATCCACATTTTCCAAAAGACATTATAGTACAGTATTTTTTTCAGTGTCTTATTCATGGAGTGGTGCAGAAACATGCTGTGGTATTTTAGATATCATTGTGAGATAGTGCTTGGCAAATGTTGGATTTTATTAGCTTATTTTAAGTATTGGCAATCTACATTAAGTAAGAAACAATTTTTTTCTTTTTTTCCCATTCTACTTTCTCATAAATCAGATCATGGTAATGACACCATTGAACAAATTGATGAAGATATAGCTGTGACTCGGAGTCAGATGAACTTTATTTGTCCCATTACACAGGTATGTATCACTGCTGTAGTCATTTTTTTTTTACAGGGAAATAGTTATTTCATATTCTTCATTGGTTTGTTTATTAAAACAAAGTATTACCTGTTAAACAACATTATATTTAACAATAAAATAGTATAAATTTTAAGCATTTTCAGAGAAGATCAATACTGCTTGGGAAGAAAACCCATGTAAGTAGGAATGTAGTTTACCACGCAGGACCTCATCCCATAATTTGACTGGAATGCCGTGTATGAGTGGCAAACACATTTCCTGCTGTTTGACATAAAATCTCAGAAGAAGCATTTTTATGGGCATTATCAGTTCCTTTATATAAATCCTTACTGATTACAGATGACAATGGAGAGGCCAGTGCGGAACAAAGTCTGTGGACATATTTATGAAGAAAATGCCATTCTAGGAATGATCCAGACTCAAAAGCAGAAAAAGAAAAAAGTCCGGTAAGCTAAAAAGAATGTGTGGAAAAGCTATTTGCTTTGCAGTGTAAGTGGAATTTTACTCCACTTGTTCTAGGATATGTATTTGGATTGGAAAGGCTGCAGGAAGTAAAACCTCAGCATCTGCCCAGGTCACAGTCTCCTCATTAGTACTAGACACGTGAAGGTGCTTTTCTTTTTAATGAAAACAGTGTGTAAGGAAATACTCAGGAATTGTGTGGGAAGTTACAGCTACTTGTAGCTGCACAGCAGAAGTAAAGAGATTTCGTGTAGCTGTGACCAATAAAGAGAGACCTCAGTTTCCTAAAATTTAGTTGCTGATTTGTTCTCACTGCTTATGTAGCAAGCCTTGAAGTAAATGAAAAAAATTTCCTCTGTGCACCTTCTTTTGCAGTTATATTCCAATACAGCTCAGAAATATTAAAACAACTGAGTGGTGAAGTGAGAAATATTAAACCACAACATTTTAGGTAGAACAGAATTTAAGAATGAGATCAGACAGTCCAGTGCATTTCCTACCATGATGCAGTTAAGTAATTTTTTCCTTATATCACCAAAATACTCTATCACTCTTCCACATGGGACATATTTTTTTGAATGAAAAGATGTAACAATTGAATTTTTAAACCTCAAATTCTCCACAGTAAATTTGAAAATTACAATGATTTTAAGGAAAAAAAAAAAAAAGAAGAAAAAGAATAGAGGCTTGAACACTAATGCTTTTTGGAGCAAGTTGAGAGGACATATCATCTCATCATTGATTTCACATTTGTTTTTACACCATTTATGCTAGACCCTCCTGCTCTGGGGCTGATGACTTCATGGAAATTTACCAGTTGTGGACTTCTTAATAAACGTGCAGTTTGCTCAGGAAGGTCTGTCAGGCAACAGCAACCTGATTTCCCTGAAGATAATGCCACAGGCAGCTTATTTCCTCCATCTGTTGCTCTGGCATTTCTGTTAGGCTCTACACAGTCCTCCATGGGGGTTACAAAGGTGGAGTGGAGTTTTTTCCATGCTTCTTCCCTGCTACAGGGAAGCACTGCTATAAAACCAAGCATCAGTTGGGATGCCCAGCCACTATCACAGTGTCAAGACAGCTTGAAGAACAAGATGGAAGTACCTTGCTTGGGTTACAAAATCTAGGGAAAAGTCTGGAATGGGTGCAATATACTGGGAATAACAAAAAAACCAGCAACATGGATAGACAGAAACTTGGCTGGAAAAATGAACAGGAATTGGGTAATAGCTCTCAAGTTGGAGGAAAGTGAGTGTTCTGGAGGATAGGGAAAGGCTAAAAAGCATGTGCTCAACAGCCCAATGACAAGAATACCGTCTCTGATACTGAATTTAGGATGTTCATATCTAAATATTTCTCTGTGTTGTTAAATCCATCAGAACAATGTCAATTTAGGAGAAATTGTTGTAATGGATCAAAAGTTTCAGCTCTGCTGAAAAACAAACAGGGTCACATGATTGAATTTTATTTTACCTTTTAAGAAATGGAAGACTAGAGAAACTCTGGAGTTAAAAAAACCATCAACTGTACAACACCTACCTTTAAAAGCTACCTTATACCCAAACCAAAATTATTTTTGCAGTCTGAACACTGGCAGTTCTTAATACTGAGCTTTTAGCTGGCAGCCTTACCGTTTTTGCAGCAGTTGTTCCAGTGCTAGAAAATCATACGCACAGCAATGCCACAGCTTCACTGTAACTAAATTAAGAAGGACTCCTTGGTTTTCTCTGCCCAGTTTGACCAACCTACTGTAATTTTAAACTTTCTCATGAAAATACCGTAACTTTGAAAACCCATCATCTGCTGTGTTGGGAAGACAGGCTAGCTGTTGCAACAAGTTCCCTGTTTCAGTATCCCAATCTCATGGTGTAGCTGCTGGGCTGTGCTCCTGCCAGGGATATTCCTGTGGGAGCAGGTGTCCTGGCAGAGTACAGGATCCTCCCTGTCCTGACTCTGGAATCAGAGCTGGTGCTCACTCTGGAGACACAGAGTGGCTGTTTCCTCACAGGCACTTCCTGTTTGAATCCACGGGATCCCCTCAGTGCCCTTGGCAGTGCAGTGCCTGCCTGCCAGCCCCTCAGCTGACGTACACACAGCGCCGTGCCGACAGACTTGTCACACACTCCTTGAGGCAACTCTTACGTCTCTTGGTTTGCTCACTATTTTCCACTGCCTGGAAGGACATACTAATACTTTATGCTTACAGGAAATGTGGGAAGCTTTCTGAGCACTTGTTATTCATTAATCTGGCAAGCTATTGCTGTATTAAGGTGATAAATGGGAAAACTGAGGCACAGAGCAATTAAATGACTGATCTATGACAAATGGTAAGTGTGGACGAATCTGGAATAAAAGTTATGAGTAGTGAGTGTAACTAAGTTCAGCACCTCAGACAAAAGTTACTCTAAGAAAGGAAAAATTCAGGAAAAGTGTTACTTCTGACTATAGGTACCATCTGTGTATGTTTGGGCCGCCACCAAAGGAAAATGACCTTTGGTCCCTGAATATCTTTTACCCTGCTGTCTTTATCTGGCTGTTTCAAGTAGTTGTAAGACATTTTGTATCTGATCATCATCTAGAGGCTGTTAATTTGACCCCATTTCTCCTTTCTGAGCTTTCACAGCTCATAAAAAGCCAGGTTGATTTTTACACCAACTAGATAGTCCACTGATTCACCAGTCAGTTGCGGCAAGACTCATTCTCTTTTATTTGTTTCCCTAGAAAATAAATTCCCTACTTATCTGCCAGTAAAGATTATACTTCTCCAGTGCAGTTTAGTAAGGTAAGAGGTATTTACCTGCAGTTTGTAGAGGACTGCAGACAGAGAAAGCAACACAGAAAGGTGTCCATGCAGTGCTGATATCATTGCTGATGAAGGCAGGTTGTGTGCTTGAAGCAAGGGAGTGATCTACGGGTGACAGGCTCCATCTCTCACTGTGCTCCTTCTTTCCTTCCTTCAGCTAATGATTCTCACCAGTTGAGACAGATTTATTTTTTCCCACATAGAGCTGGTGAAGAGGACAAGAGGTAACAAGGAACTGACAGAAAGAGTGAATAAAAAAAAAAGGCTACCAGATGTTATGCAAAAGCCTATATCTGACAACTACAATTCTTCCAGTTTAATGGAGTCTCTCTTTTCTTTTTAACAGATGCCCTAAAATGGGCTGTAGCCATGTTGATGTAAAAGGATCAGATCTTGTACAAGATGAAATACTAAAAAGACTGATTGACAATCAGAAAAAACAAAGCTGGTCAACACTGGACAAGTAAGCTGGATATGCTACTGCCACAAAGAAAATTTGTTATTAGAGGTCTTGTGAGATAAGTTGCTGATTCTAAATAGGTTGTACAACTGATTGTTATTTGTTAAGTGTTTCATTTATAGGTAAATCATTGTTAAGTGTTCCATTTGTAGCTGAAGTTGAAGGTCTCCGCTGTAGCTGAAAGCATTTTTTGGGCTCAGGAATATATGGAATTCCAGTTAAACTTGTTTGGGTTTTTTCTACCTTCCTGAATTTCTAAATGCTTGCATTTGGTAAATAAAGCCTGTTTTGCAGCATTTAAACTTCCTTGTCAGTGTGCTAATTTCTTCAGTGTATTAGGGATGCAGATCCTGCCGGCATGTAATAATGAGTGCTTTGCTGTATACTGCAGTTAGTTCTGTTACTGTCTCTGTAACTACTGGGAATGGTTGGAGTAGGGCACTGTCAGTGCTTGGGACCATGCCCATGGTTTAACACAAACCTTGGAGATGAATTTTCAGAAAGTGTTGCGCACTTACACCTTGTTTGTGGCCACAGAGAACAACCACTCAGCTTTGAGGATCTAGGCCTTGTTTTTATAATTTTTGAACACTCTGCCCTGACTTAGGCATTTCTTTTGAAATTCAGAGGCTTTAATTCAAGCTTTTTGCATTTGGAAGCCCCAGAAGACTTTACCTTAATATTGTAGGCTAGAAGACTACAATTATTTACAGAGGTATTCCAATAACTAAATTTTAGATAGTACAAACATATTGTAACCATATGCCTTGGATTAAAAAACAGTTCATCTCATTTTATATAAGCTTCAGATATCTATGCTTTTGGGCACAGATCCAGAAAAGAATTTAAACTTTGTGACACTGTTTATTGCCTAAACTGATCTGAACACATCAGGCAGATAAGACATATATATACATGAGCTGGAAATAGCCATAGGTAAAAGGAGCTGCCTTGGCAGTCAGATGACAATTATCTCTTGGCATATGCAAGCAGAAAATACAGGTTTCGTTGAGCTTTGAGATCCTTAGTGGACTAGATAGTATTTTCCTATGTAATTTTTCTGAATTTACAGTCTGACATTTCATGTAAAATGTAGCTGAGGTACCCATATGCTAAGGTTTTCACTCTGGGTTACTGTTTGCTAACAGCTCTCCTTTCATAGACCATTATTAACCCCAATTGCACTTAAGAGCACAAACCACTTCAAGCTGAAAATGGTTATTTTGTAATTGAAGAATATTAATCTGCAAGCTGATTTCATAGCTGAAAAAGAGAACTGAACCATTATTACTTGCACTGGGCTTTTGTGTTCAAAACACTTCATGGGAATTGGCTGGCTAATTTTCATTATGTGGTCTAACCCCCGAGGTCCATCTTTTCCCAACTTGGCAGTGAGCGTGGGTGCTTCTGCCACGGAAGCCCAGCTGAAATAGCTAAAAGGGACTGGGGGGTGGTTGAGCAGTATGTACTTGTTTGTATTTTTATGTGTAAAATCAGGTCCCTTTTAAGATACTTCAGGGCTCTAACCTATAGTTTTTAAGGTGGGTCACCGTTTTTCAGTTAAATACCACCAGGGAGGATATTAACAATAGCATTTTTCAATTAAAAACAGGGAGGGGGAGGGAATGTCCTTTTTCTTTCATCTTTAAATTTGTGGTTAAATTTATTCTTGAACCATTTCTAAGCAAAACAGTCAGAAACAGAAACTTGCATTGGTTAAAGAAGCTCTGCAGTTTCTGGCAGAGGTGCATTAAGATTGTCCTCTTGGATCTAATTCAATCCCTAGTGATAACCAGCCTCCCAAGTTTTCAGATGCAAAGATGTACATACATTTTCCATGGCCACAAGTGTTGCACCTCAAATTTAGTTTGTGTAGGTGTCTGGGTTGCTTGAGTGTGCCTTCCAACAACACATAACATTATAAATGGTAAATTATACCCAGATTCCTACCAACAAACTGGTGGCAGCAGGTTTGGTTTGCTACCTGTGGCATTTGTACCAGTATAGCCTTGGATTGCTGCAGTTCCTGATATGGTTCATTGCCCTCATGTTCCAGTGAGTAATGCTGTGAGGGAGATTGCTGTCTTGGTTACACCTTGTTGTCCTGCGTGAAAAAGAAGCTTGACCCATCACAGTGCTGCACTCAGCCACACTTAGCAAATCCACAGGTAATAAGGTGGACTGCCTGCTTAAGATGATGCAGCTGAGAGGAAAAACCCAAAGAAATCTGAAGTAACACTTTAAATGAAAAGAACAAATAGTCAAACAGTCACTTATGGCCACTTGAAGAGGAAAGGTATTTTTGGATGTTCATATTCCTGCTTCAAAATACATCATCTTCCTTCTCTCCTTTGCTAGCCTGAGCCAGGCAGTGTCAGTGAATCAGAGAACCTGAACAGCAAGTGAAGTTCTGAAATCCTTCTTGGTTTCACCGGAAAGAAATGGACTGATTTTTGGCAGCACTCACCTGCCTAGCTTTAATAACAATCACATCTGAGGTGAATAGGCATGTGTATTTAAATAGAGGTAGGTTTCTTTCTTTTATCAGCAGAGGTGCCTCTTTTAAAATATGGCCATGTTATCCATAAAAAGACATACTCGTTCACTTGTGTCAGCGTTGCTGGTTAGAGTACTTGAGTCCCATTAGAATCAGTGATGCACCACACAGATTCAAGTGCTAGAATAAACTGCCTGTGTTTACTGAAATCAGTGCTGTTCTCACCAAAATGTTTGGCATTTCTGAATTTAAACTATAACCTAGCATCCAAGGAATCCTAGTATGATAAATGGTATTATTTTTTCCTTTGAACCTGGAACTTGAGCCATCCTATTGATTGTGTCATGTCTGGTTCTCTCTTGTTGGTTCTTAAAAGTAATTTTCCTCCTTAAATTGAAAGATTCCAGGGTTGGCCATCAGCATCCATTGCAGCTGGCACTTAACTAGGTGGAAGGACTGACTAACATTGGCAACTGGGGAAGGTTTCTGTGCCTGTCAGCTCACCTGGTGCAAGATACAAACCACTACTGATTCACTGGGGTGGCTGCAGTTAATGGCAGCCTTTTGCTCTTTCATTTGCAAAGTTCAGGGTTTGTTGTGCATTTGTGATCTCTCTGTTCCTGTGCGTCCCACGTTCGCCCTAAACTCCGCTCTGGGAAGAATTAGCTTGAAAGAGTTAAAGAACAAAAATAAGTGCCTGTGATGAATAAGCTGTATGATCTGTATGATTCACAGAAGTGGAAACTCAACAGCAGTTAAACCTTCAAATCTTAATCTGCTTTGGCTATAAGATATCATATGTAAACAGGCATATGTTAACAGTTCACAAGGTAATTTGTGTCTCATTGTCTGACGTCAGAAATTTTGCAATAACATTTTAAAAAAGAAATTCAGAGGTCAGGTGTTTTTTCTTTTTCTGTAAGGTGTGCTTTACAAATGCAGCAAACCTCAGTGTAGCTGAGAAGGATCTGTCACTGAAAACTGGTGAGAATCTGTCTTTGCTAGAGAAGTTCCACATAGTATTTTGAGGGATTAAAGAAATGTCTAGGCAAATAGTGAATTAAAGGCAAGAGAGATCCACATACAACAGCTTTCAGTGGTACCCTGAGGCACAAGCCATTAACACAGCTCGATCTCTCACTTGAACAGATTCTTCCTGTGAATTCTCCATTTTACAACCAGAGAGTCTGAAGTTTTCAAATCAGTGAAGCCATGATGAATAAAGATAAAAACTAATCAGGCAGGCATCTCATGGAAGATTTAGCACGCTTGTGCTGAAAGGAGTGCACATTCCTCTGAATCAAGGACATATTCATTATTATTGCTCTGGAGCTGTGATCTTATTCATTCTAGAAGAATCAAAAAAAGACTAAGTCAGTGCTCCCTTGAGAAATACCCGGAGCAAAAGCAGGGGCTGCAGGAAGTGATACTGATGACTCAACAACCAAGGCCAACACACTGCCTTATTTTAGACAATGTCCTCTTGGATACTCATGTTTCCTCATGAGTGGCTGATGACAAAGGTCTTACCTACCTGTGGTCACAAGTACCTCATGACATTTTTCTCAAGTATAGCTCTAGTATTGTGGCCAGAACCAGCTTAGAATTCACTGTGCAACTTTATTAAGTTTCACTGCCATTTCAAGTGAATCTTAATCTTCACCTTCCCTAAAAATCTTCATGTATGGATCCTGCTGTGTCCATTAACTAAACATTTGCCTAATGGATAGTGCTCTGTTTTACAGTGAAGAAGATGCACTTAGAAAAGGGCTTCCTGGAGTGGAAAATGTTAGAATATCCCAAGGACAGGTCTTCCTTTCTGTTACTACAGCCAAAGCCTTAAGCTGATAGCTCCTCACTACAGGTACAGACTATTACTGAATACAAATTCCAAGTCTTCCATCAATAATAATTTATTTGCTGGTCATAAAGTACTTATTGTTAATACATAATATTTCAAACACCTGACGTGGTCACAGAATGCCTCAGAGGAGAATCCTGTGTGCAGGTGCCAGCAGATTCTAGGCTCCCAGCCAGTAACTATAAAGAGCAAAAACATTAGATTGATTGTTAAGCAAGTAAAATTTTGGAAAGGGTGTTCATCATCCAGTAGATACCCATGTATGTGCTTAGCCTCTTGATGCATGAATAATCCCAGTGACTTGACAGGACTGCAGCAGTGTGCAGAAAACACAGTGTGTTTCATAATTTCAAAGCACTGCAGAAAAGGCTGTGGTGGGCTGAGAAGAGAGCCTGCCTCTCTTGCTTGTTCTGATGTTAGTCCAGACCCAAAGACAGAGCCTGAAAGCACACAGATGAATTGAATTGCATGGGAAGCTTACCAAAGGAAGTGTTTGCTTGTAAACTCAGTATGAATAGGATCTTCTCTGACCGCAAGGGAAACGGAGACACTCATTCACTGTCCGCTTGTGCAATCAACTTCTGAAGTAAAAACAGGATTTGAGGTCTAAAACCTGTTGTCTTTCAGGCAACAGAAGAAGCCTTCATGCTCTTCAGTTAGCAAAGGAACAAAGTCAGGAGATGCTGCTCATAAGACTCCTTGGATTTGATAACAACAGGCTTATCAAAAGGGAATCATTGAGAGTTCTGAGCTACAGCAGCCCTCAGAGCAGCTTTTGTGTGGGCTTGAGGGTAGACATCTGAACACCATTACATTGCACTCCTTTTGATGTCACTACGTGCTCGTCATGTGTTTTATATCTTAGCAGTGAATCTGCCGCCAAGTTCCACAGTGTCTGAGGATGGCTGTGGGTTATCACAGATGCTGTTCTGCTATAAAAAACATTACTTTTAGTTCTTTATCACCTGGCCATACGACTACTCTTTGAGCCCCATCTGTGCAGGGTAATTCTGTACACCAGTAGGTTATAGATGACATGCTGGTTTTAAATTGTTGGCTTTCAATCTAGCAGTAGTTTAATTTTCATTACATGGCTTGAGATAACTTTTAAAATAAAGATATTAATTTTTCATAGTTTACCAACAGTTTAATATTAGCCAAAATATTTGTGTGCCTTGCCTCTCTCATCTGGTAACTAAAATAAAGACCTTTTCATTTTTTCCAGTATCAAGCAGCCAGTTTATTTATAAGTGCCCTAATCTAATAGAGATTTAGTCTGTGTGTCCCATGAGACATACTATCAAAGTTACCAGACCTGTCCCAAGCACTTGGGAAGTGGGGAGATAGTTACACAATTCTCATTGCCTCTGGCTGCTCTAGTTATAGAGATACAGGGTCAGAGAACTGGAGCAACAGAGATAATTTTGTGAGCATCTAAGGAAAAGCAGCTGCTCAGGTGAGTGTAAGCACTGGCTGAGGGCAAGGCAGATAGATGCTTGAAAAGCACACAACAAAAAATTCCCTTAAATAAAATAACAGGAAAGGGAAGATCAATGCCTGAGCACCAGGAATTCTGGATTCTTCAGTCTTCATCTCACAGATGCACTAAGCTGCTTGTCTGTTTCAAAAAAGAGAAAAAAAATATGAAGAGCAATATTCACCTTGCCACAGTTCTGGCAAATCTGTGCTGGGCAAGACCCTTCCCTCTGCTAGGACATGCCCATTCTGTGATACACATCCCACAGGCTGTTTTTTCTGCTGCAGTCCCAGATCCTGGCCTAGCAGCTGGGACTCCAGGAAGTGAGGAAACAGCAAGCAGTCCTGCTTGCTTTGACTGGCCTTTTCCAAGGCAGGATCTACTTTTTGTAACGATTTTGCAATGTCCTTTGACTGAGAGCTCCTCAGACTCTGGTAGTATTGGGAAGGTGCCTGTTGCACACTGTTGTCCTATGCCAAGCATGAAGACTACTGAACTGTACTTCCAAAGGTCATCCCTGCCCACCTCACAGGTACCAAGTCCCTTTGGAACATCAGGGCTGAGTGATGGTTCCTTGTATTCTGCTGGCTCACAGCAGTTTATTTTTTCTGGCACTTGGATAGCAGGACTCATCCACAGAGTCAATGTTTTATCACCGCATTAGGTCTGTAATTGTGCACTGATCTGTGCTCCACAATGATTTTCAGTGCTGTCCACTGGAGATGTGTAACATTGCCCTGGTTCATTTTGAAGGGCTGTAAAGCCATTCAAGCTCAAATTCACCACAGGCTCAACTGGGAATTACCATGATAGTATTCATCACATATGCTAAGAAGGTAGAGCCTGAAAAGTCTTTTTTGGGGAAGGGGGAGGTGGAATAATGAAGGCTTGTGCAGAGAATAGAAGGAAGACCCCAAAAGACAGCTTTTGATTTCAGGAGGAGACTAATGCAGGAGATAAGCCTGTATGCTTAAAAGCTAGTGGTATGACTGGCAACAAACACAAGGCTGCTATGGCAAGTGTGGTAGCCCCATTTTCTGCAAAAATCTTCTGATACTGAAATGTTGCAACAGTTTTCCACAAACCTCTTCCTGGAATTCCTCCGGTTCTCGGCACTGGTTCCTAACCAAACCAGGATTGCATGCAAGCACTGGCAGAGATGGGCAAGGAGGACAAGTAAGCCCTTTGAGAAAGAGCATGCCATGCAGGTCATCAGACACCATCCTTGGCATCCCTCCTTAAAAATTTTCTTCATTTTGGGAATTGGCCAAAATTAGAAAAAGCAGGAATCATTTCTCTGCTCTGCATCTTGAAATTAATTTGGTGGGGATGGAGGAGGGTCTGAATGTGGACCTTTTCCTATGTTCTGTACCCAAAACGTAAGACTAACTTGAGTAATAATTACTACTTTATATTTAGCCTTGACATTAATGCTTTGAGTACCTGACAGCATGCCAGGCATTTTAAAGAAGCAACAAAGGTGTCCTGTCAAGAACTTCACCCATTTTGCAAAGACCTGGGAGATTTAGGCTTTGGTTTGTCTCAGTCACATGTAGACAGTCAACTGTAGTTTAGTCTATACAGTCAACTAGAAGAGGGCACCCACCAGCGCTTCTGGGATGAATGCCCCAGGGGTTATGTTCTCCTGGCCTTTGGGGACTGCACACCCAGTCTTAGGGCTCCTGTTAGCTGGGACACACATACAGAGCATGAAATTGCTGGAAGCCCTGTGAGAAAAGGCTGCCCAGGCACCAGGAGAATGTGGCAGGACTGTGAGGTACAATGCTGTGTGTACCTCTGCTCTCTTCACATGCCAGGTGTTTTTTTGGGGGAGCCAGGATGACACAAGGTGCTTTTTTCCCTTCCTCAGGACCAGTGGGTGCCATCCCCCATTTAGCTGCCCATAGCTTGAACCAAGCACTGTGCTCAGGTGCCACTGTGTCCCCATGATGTGGACCTAGAGGTTTTAAATGGATGGGAGGCTGGGCAGATGAAGGACAGTTTCCAACAACGTGTGCAACAGATCCTCAGTATGGCCGTTCTCCTCGGCAGGGACAGTGATCTGACACAGGAGCTGAGAGAGGGGATCTTTGGGAGGGTGATGACACTGACACCTTCATTCCTGCTCACACTGCATCTCAGTTCTGAGACAGCTACAGGGGACACTGGTACACACTACTAATGCCCATGAGTACATTTATGCAGGTCCATTGCTGTTTTGATGTGTCTGCACCCTTCCCCATCCCCAAAGGTACTGACACCCTTCCCCACCCCGCCCCCACATGCACCTTGTGCTGTCTCAGATCTAGGAAGCAGCCCACACATATGGCATCCTACCAGCTAAATTCACCCAGCAGCAGCATTCCAATCATTAAACTTCCAGGAAGGGAAAAGTAAAACAAAAGGTCTGATAGATACTTGCGTGCGTTTTACCTATAAGAGGAACCAAATAAAATAGCGTGGTTTGAGAGTTGTGGTGAATCACTCAGAAACAATCTGCAGGCATTAACGGAATTGTATTTCTGGGGAAAAAAAAAAGAAAGAAAGAAATGCAGGCCCTGGGATATCCCTTTATGGCATATGCGTTTTATGTTTAAATGCATTAATGGGACTGCTATGCTATGAGTCATCCCGCACAAGAGTTTCATGTGTTTCTTAAAATACACTAGAAGTAGCTGAAGGCATGCATGGGTTTGCTGTGCAGTTATCTATCAGGAATCTGAGCAAATACCTGCACGCGTGGCATCATGGGCTTCAGAGCTGGGGGGCCCATCCTCGGCCTTGTCTGCCTCTTGTACAGACCTGGGTTGGGGAAACCAAAACAGAATAGGAATTGATCCTACTAAACAACAAAATGCAGGGTCCCTCTGTTAATATTAGGGAAGCCTCAGCACTAAATTACAGAAAATTTGCATATATATAAACAGAAAACTGGAGAGTTTCCTTCTGAAGCATTCTTGTCAAAACTACAGCTGTCTGCCTTTTTTTTTTTTTTTTTCCCCGAGGATGATTTGTTGTCTGGTTTTGTCTCTCTCTCTCTTTTTTTTTTTT